>CAJVPS010000435.1:0-24966 GCA_910591765.1 Ambispora leptoticha
TATGAACTTAACCATATGCATAATTGTGTATGGGCATTTACGATATCGGTTAGTAACTATGCGCATAATGCGCATAGTCACATCTCTAGTCCAGTCACGTCTCCACCTTCTGCTGATTTCAAGTACCACTCAAATGCTTTTTTCTCATCTTTTTGTGTTCCGATTCCATTTTGATAACACCAACCTAGATTACATTGTCCTCTAGTATTTCCACCTTCTACTGATTTCAAATACCACTCAAATGCTTTTTTCTCATCTTTTTGTGTTCCTGTTCCATCACGATAACACGAACCAAGGTTATTTTGTCCTAATGCATCGCCACCTTCTGCTGATTTCAAGTACCACTCAAATGTTTTTTTCCTCGAAACGCCTTTCTTTCGTTTTGTTTACTCTTGACGAATATGTATTATCATTGGTTGATGGAATAGATGAAAACGTAGTTGGTGAATACATACTATTTTTTGTTTAATGACTTGATAATGATACGTAATGCCAAATTAATTATGCATTTAATTTATGTGCGATATCTCTCCAGTGGTCGGAATCGCACAAAAATACCACCATCCCGATTCGTCTAGCCATGACAAATCAAATGGTGTTAATTTTGTGCCATTTCGTTCGCTGGGTATCAAGATATCGCATATTTATTTTATATCATAATAATTTCCTATAAATTTTTTGAAAAATTTAAAAATTTTTATTTTTGTTTTGATTAAATTTAAAGTGTCCACAATATAGATTTGCGCTGCATGAATATACCCCCTAAATAGTATCGATATTAAATAAGGTTACGATCATATCGATACCAGATTTCAGCGATATCATATTTTAATATTAGAACAAAAGTATCAATTTCAACTACATGCAGATGATTGTCAGAATTGCGTATACGAGTCTCTGAATAATACATGTACATATATTTTTATTTCATGACGTCATTTATTGGAACAATTACTATCGCTAGGTAATTTTGTCATATAAGAATAATGATAAATTCGCTGAAAAGTCTTTAACCATAAAACACTTTTTGCAATATCTTGTTGTCGAAAAATGTTTTTTCAGGATCATATTTAGCACGACTTTTCTCAAACTTTGCAAGACGTTCACCTAATTCTTCGTGAAGGAATTTTTGAATGCCTGGTGCAGGTTCCCATTCTTTAGCCCAATGTGGTCTAGGAAATTATTAATTAATAGATGTATTCAGTATATTTGAAACAACGCTAAATTTATGATAACAAACCTAGTTTTATACTTCTTGATCCATCTTGCGGTAATTTCCTCATAAAATTCTGGATAATCGCGAGTGCCCTTCAATGAACTGAACTCAAGGAAACAATAAATTGCATTCGGATCGTTGTCAAATACAGGAGATAATAAAGCCGAAGAAGCCCGTATCATTCTAATCAACCCGTAAACGTTAATTGGAAATTTGCCTTTTTCCGCGTATTCTCCAATCTAAGTAAAACAAAGATAAATTCAACTTGACATTCCTCTAATGATAACTTCAAAACAATGCCATTACTTTGTTTATAAAATACGAAAATTCGGTTGCAACATTCGTGAAATCCGAATCAACTTTAAGCGCGAATTCTACATCATGACCTTGAACGGTCTCTATATCAGAGCGATAATGCAAAGCTTCGGTGGCGATTAAGGTAACGTTTTTAATTGAATTTTTTACTATTTTCCATTGTTCTCCTTTTAACATGGGGGTTAGCTCGGGATTCTTGAGTATGTCTGGTACAGCTTGTGCAGAAGAATTATTAGGGATTGTGTTATTCGTTGTTGTCGAATTTTGAGAGGTTGCTGGATCTTGTGTTCTAACAAACTGTTTTATACGAATCTCATCATTAGAAATATCAGCTTTGCCTTGGTTAAATGGAAAATATATAATAATCAAAGAATCGGAATTATCAAACTTTTGTTTGATGTTTTCCGGGTTAAGCCAGCCTTTTAATGGGAGTATAATATCATATGCGCGCAAGTTAAAAAGTGGCTCAACGCGAAAAGTAACGGAATAGATAATACCGAATAGACCTTACCGTTACGAAACAAGAATAAATAAATTGTAATTCATTAATCAGAGATATCAATCTTTTCTAATTAAGGCTTACCTAGATTTAATCGTGCTGCGTTCATTTCTTCTGCATCTTTTTCATTAGAGAACTCCTTTAATGTACCATCACTAGTAACTATTTGCAATTTGACAACTAGATCAGATACACTTGGTCCTCCAGTTTTGGCACCATGACAACCAACTGCAACAACTCCAGAAGCTGTAAAAAAATTCTGATAGGTCATTGATTCGAAAGCCAAAGGTGGATTATTTTCCAATAATGCGCGTTCGATGTTATTGATTCGAGTGCCTGAATTTATAACAAGAAAATATACGTGGTTTAATTAAAAATAGACTGCTTTCTAAATAAAATGATTATAAATACCTGCTAGAGCAGTAACTGTCCATCCGTGTTCGATGGTCCATTTTATTTCACTCACGTTATTTAGGTTATTGATATCCACCAGATAATCTTTTGTGACTGACAACGAGCTCGACGTGTGCCCTTGACCAATACAACGAATCTTATTCCCAGTTTCTTTTGCGTTTCTTATGATATCCTGAATGTCTTCAAGAGATTCAGGTTGAAAAAAATATTTCGGCCTAATTTCTCTCCCAGACCAAGTCGTTACTGTTTCATTCGAGATCGGAGCAAAAATTCGTTTGAAATTCGCAATCAAATCCTTTTTTATAAGTTCATGAAATTTAGATTCAAAAGCTTGGAAAAATACGCAAACGAATAGTAACGCCAATGATATCACAGTTATTTTTGAATAAATTATATTTGAATTAGTCATTTTATTATATGAATGGGTTTTGTATTAAGAGAGAAACGAAGCAATTGAACCCTTTAATGTAAGGGTTTCAATTATGAGAGTAGGTAATTTATAACATTTGTTATAACAACAAAATTGTTCTTTAAGGAATTCTTATTGTTGAATTACGCCAATTATCGTTTTCAGAGGCTCATGTACATGTACATGTCATGTATAATGCATTTGTCTTTTCCCAACATTTTTTATAAGTGAACTTGAATTATCGTCGATCATTTCTCAAATCGAAGTCTGGTTGTTCGTTCAAATCAGATGAGAGCTTAATTTTTTTATGCATATACAAAGGAGTATAAATAAGTTTACTCCAGGGTTTTTCTGAGACACTGTAAATGTACTGTACATGTAATATGCTTTTTCATTCTTCTATATATACATTATTTATGTAATTTTTGTATTAAAAATTTCTTTTTCACATTTTTATTAAAATTACACTGTATGCACAGAAATTACAGAATTACATTCGTTTTATTTGTTGATATTTTAGGAAATGCTTTTTGTTATTTCATCTCCTCATCAAGTGCTCTTTTAGTTTCTGTCAACCCATTCTCAATTTCATTATTTGTTTTAGGACGTTCTAAAGAGTTATAGTGCTGAAAATGCAAAACATTCTGTTTCTTGAAATAGCGATAGTCATACAGTAGAAAGAGTCAATAAACTCGTAAAGTTTTTCAATAGTTGTTCTGCTTTCTGGCATAGGAATTTCTTGATTAGATTTTTCTATACATGTATTTGCTGGAATGGTAAGTCCAAGATCAGCAATTTGAGGAAAGGAATGTTAGACATTTAATATATTTCCAGATGAAATCACTATATACAAACTTTACTCATGAATTTTTATTAGATTATTCATTATTATGTAAATAGTCTAATTTTTCCTTCCAAAGCAATTTCTCGTAGTTGGAATTAATATTAATACACATGTATTGAATCGCCATCTTTTGCATATCGCCATAATAATCAAGAGTACATTTTGAATCTATTCTTGAAATATTTGATTGTATTAGAAAACAAAGGCAACCTTCATGTTAGAAGTGCTAATTTACCTCATATATAAACTTCGAATAATTTGCTCTGAGTTGTGCCATGATTGCAACGCAACTTTGATTTTCCCATCTCGTTGCCGTTTATTCTCTTAATGATCCCACGTGAAAAGTCTATCCAATGGTCCATCCAACTAGATTGCTTTATAAATTGTAATCTTGCAAGATTAATTTTGTTAAATTGTCAATATCATTATTTCCATTAGAACACTCAAAATATAAAATTAGTTTATGATAAAAAAGTCATCGTCCACATACAGTACATATGACACCAAGTACATTTATTTATAATCATGAGTATTGTGAATTTAAGCACTCATCGCGGAAGTGAACATATCGAAATTTGTAAAATTTACTATAATAATGAGTGCTGTTAGCTCATATCGCAGTATTCCCAAAATTAACAAGTGCTACTACAATCATAAGTATCGAATTCACCTTGATGCTGGAATAGAACAACCTCGATAAAATAAATTGGAACATATCGCGGATAAATTCTTGGACTTTGAAAATGTGCAAAATTTCTTCTTTATGCGTATGCTTGTTATTATTTACTCCTTATATGAATGATCCTGAGGTGCCAAATGGAAAGCCATGCCGCCATTTTATGGACGAACTTATGGTAGAAATCTCTTATTAAAATCCTACGATAGTAAATACATGTATGTAAGACTTGAAATTTCAGGAATTAAATATGAAAGTCACGAGGTGCAAATTTTTCTCCGAGTGATTGCCAGAACTTAGCTTTATAGTTGCAAGTGAATCTTTGATATAGCCGTACACATGCCTAATAAATTTATGATATGGAACTGTTTTTGAGCACAACCTTACCGTTACTATATTAAAGGATTTAAATTAGTCTTTACTATATCGAGTTTTTAGATTCACTGTATAGCGATAGTCGCCACAAAAAGTAACGCTCGATTTGCATGTGTAACAGCACAGAAAAATATATATGCGTCGCGTTTTCCCACTTTTTGTTATTTATTACATCTATTTTCTTTTTTTACTTTTAAACATACACTAGGCGAAATTTTTTTAGGTGTAAAATATGATATCTGTCATACCAGTTGGCCATCTTTGACAAGAATAAAAATAGTGTGATTTTTATTAAAGTTATGAGTGTCTAGCAAGTTGCAAGAAAAATGTGACATAACCCAGTAAAGTATAATGGTCTCTTGACAAGAACAAAGAAACAGGAAACAAAAATTTACCATTATCTGAGAGACCATAAGCTCATAACCATCAAGAAAAAGATGTATGTGCAAGAAACTAAAAAAGACATCCTGAGTCATTTCATGATATTTGTAATAAAAAATCTGTGCAAAAACTTATCTGAAGATACTCTAAGGTAATTTGATTCCTTTCAAGAAAAATGTGTTGTAACCTGATGATAGTGTAATGGTCTCTTGCCAAATACAAAAGATACAGGAAAAACAAAAATTTATCATTGTCTGGGAGAACATAGGCTTTTAACAACCAAGAAAAAAATGCACTTATACAATAAGCTAAAAAAGACATCCTGAGCCATTTCACAACATTTGTAGCAAAAAATTTATGCAAAAGCTTACCTAAGATTCTCTAAGGTAATTGGCTTCTTTACATAATATAATTTGTTCATTGATTTGTGAAAACATGATGTTTCAAAAAATAAAACTTGAACTGCATTGGGAAAAAGAATCCATGAATCAAATTAAATAGAGAAATCAATGAATATTGCGTTCTCATGACCCAAACTTCATAAAAATGTCTGCAAGTCTTTGGGGAACAATATTCTAAAATGTAAAGCTTCCTAAGGATTGTGAAAAAGCTCAAGGTTACTCTGAAGGAAATTCGATGTGTTTGCTTTTGAGGAGGTTGTAGGCTCAATGCCTTGAGAAATCAAAGTGTTATTAGAGCCATATGAAGAACTAATAATGTATTAGCTGTGGTAAAAAATACTTTCATATACATAAGATAGAAATAAAATACATCCGAAATATTATCCATTAAAAAAATTGGGCGTTACTTTTTGTGATGACTATTTAATGGAGAACATCTTTTGGATAATTCATTACGTTGCTAAAATTATTAAGTTTTAATTAAGATAAAACATATTAAAACCAATCCATTAATTAATAATAAAAAAAATAAATTTAATTTAAATGACAATGAATAAACTTATAGATTAAGCGCATAAAGCTATTTTCAATTAACGTTAAGTAAAGCAATTACAGGAATTCCATAATTTGTGTTTTTAAGTATGAAATTGCAACAAATTCATACAGCTTTTTAGCAACTACACGTATTACATGTACTTGAAAGGTTTCTACATTAAAATGCTAGTGAACAAAAAAAATTTACAACAATTCATTATTAGACCCCTGTTATGTTAGACGTTTGTCACTAAAAACTTATTTGTTCGCTAAATATATTTGAATTTTTAGTTGAATGCTTGAGAATAATTGAATTAACCAGTATAATTTTGGTAGCATCAAAAGAATTTCTGTGCTCTGAAGAATATGGACTATCGTCAACAGTAATTTAGTTGCTTCAAACTCAATATATAAATCAATATTTAATAGTTTAAGTCATTAAATGAATATTTATTTTGTACAAACAGTTTATTTCTACTGTATTTTTATAAATTCTAAGGTAACGAAAATTATTTTTTGTAAATTTGAAATACTTCATAATTATCAACCTCAAAATTGATTTTTGTATAGTCAGAGCTCAGCAGAGCGTGTTCATATAAAGTTTTTGACAAAAAATACCGTTAATGGGTACAAAATAGAAAATTTAATAAGATCTATATATATATATTTCAGAATAATTCTAATTAATTCTTCAGAATTATCTTGAATTATTTTATAATTCTTTGAAAAGTATTTAATTTTTTAACATTATTTTTCAATAATTTACTAATATTTTTATAAAGTTAAAAAAATTGAAATCATACTAATCATGATTTTTTTATTTAGATCTATTTTATAACTTCTTTTTTAATATAGTTTAAGTATTATTTTTTTGAAATATCAAATTAATTTTAAATTACTAAACTTATATTATTAATATTAATTTAGTATTAGCAATTAGTTTTTTATTAAATATTAATAAATTGTTAATAGTTTTTTAAGTATAATTTAAAAAAAAATAATTTTAAAATATATAAAGTTTTATTTGATTTTTCATTATCTTTATCATATATAAACTAATTTAAATATAATATTATTATATTTAATTTTAAAATTTATTTTTAATTAATAAATATTAGATAAGAAATATATATTATTTTATTTTATTTAATAAAAGTCAGATTTTTAAATGATTATATTATAATTATATTCTAATATAAGGCTAATTTAATATAATAAAATTTATTAAAAAATATTATATATAAAAATTTAATATTTAATTAAATAATATTTATTATTAATAATTTAATTTTCATATTAGATTAAAATTATAATTATATTCTATTAAATTTAATATTTTAATTTTATTAAATATCTATTAATTAATTATTTAAAATTTCAGAATTAATTAAATTTCATTTTTTGAACATATTTAAAATCCACTTCTTTAAAATATCTCAAAAATACTTAAGTAAAAGAATAAAAAAGAAAATTATTTTTAATTTATACAAAGTTTTATCCTAATTTAATTAACTTATTTTATAAAAATAAATATTTTTTATCTTGAAAAATAATATATAAATATAAATATATTCAAATTCTTTATAGTTATTATATTTGGAATAGCAAAATAAAATGACTATAAAGAGATGTAATTATAAAGAGATTTTTCAATTAAAAATAGAAACTCAAAAATAATAACTATAAAAATGATATTTGTTTCAAATTTATCAAAATTATATAAATATCATAATATATAATTAATAATATTTGATATTTATAATAATTTTCTCTAAGTTTTTTTGTATATTTGAATTTAGACTTGAATTAGTTCAATTTAAGTTTCAAAAATTCAAATTTCAATATTACTAAGGATAAATAATTTAATACTTTTCATTATAATAGTATCAGAAACTTCAATTAATGATCCAAGTGAATTTATATATAGTATCACCTTATTGCTATTCCATTTTTTGGCTTTATAGTTAATGTAAGACTATATAATTTTCATGTGATTTGTGTCAAAATCATCTACATGAGTCATTAGGTATAATGACTCGCCATTCAACTTTCTCTCAACAGTTTAATTCTTTTTTTCTTTACAATATAATCAGTCTTTTCATTTTTTAAAGAAATAAAGTATTTTCTAGCTCTTGCTTGATCATAATAGCTTTGTTTATAAAGAGCATGATGAGCAGTTTATTTTACTAATTATTCGGTCTATTCCCCGTATCAGCTGCTTTTTGATGATTATTTTTATCAAATCGCAGTTAATTTTTTCGACTACCCAATCTACTAGAAATTGTGGTCCCATTTTTTGAAAAATTAGCACACATATTTACTTTAGGCAAAAACAAGGATAAATTGTATTTTTGTAATTTATAGTATTATTTAACCCTGATTTACCTAATGTGAAACCCACCCTGTTCGACAGTGTCGTTACATTTTTAAAAGTATTAAATGATCTAGTATAATAACTAAAAAAAATTGTGTATCGAAACGTAAATAATTGCGATAATTTTAAGTTTCCTCGATTTTAATAATCAAATTTTATTAAATTGAAGTAACATTGAATTAATTTAAGTTTTAATTACTGATACCAAGCATTCTCATGTCAACTTCAAACGTGGAAAGATAATTGACCTTTTAGAGTGGTTTTTCTCCAATTAATATTGTTAAAACTTTAAGCTGTCCTCCACTACAATTAAAACTATAATTAATAAACATAAAAACATGTCGATGCCCATATTTTAGACTAAGATTGCTAAACCAATTAATTTACATGAAAACTCGATTGGCAAAATTTTTTGTGCCGTAAAAAACCAAAAACCTAGTTTTTATTAAGCAAACCCAGACTGAGTGATATGAAAAACTACTTATCATAAAATTTTTGATTAACTTGTGATCGTGTATTCGTTTACAAAGGCTGGCACATTGGGGGCGTCATATAACTATGTCAGGTACCATAGCGATCGATAGTAAAAATTAATATTACATAAATTGATCGACAAAATCGTTATGTTTTACTAGGTGTTCATTTCATCCATTAACGTTAACCTTTTTTTTTCTAGCAAATTTTGAAGAAACAATTAATATACTGTAACAAAAGGATTTACGGTGTAAAATATTTAATCAGTTAGAAGTTTTTAAATGTTATGTTAGGAAGAACTTTGCGTTAGCGATACATACTTCTAAGTTAAAAGAAATCAGCTTTTGTTAAAAAAAATTTAAAACCGTCGCTTCAAAGAAAATTTTTTATCTTATTTCATAATAATTTTATCATCAATTTTTATGCTAGTTTTAGCTCTGAACCTTTTTGAAACTCGAATATGCCTAATCCTCACCAAGTGGGACTTAAAGACCCATCCAAACATGACCGATTCTACTAAAATACATCTTTTGGTAACAATAATAGACGAAATTCAAGTAAATGATGAATAATTAAAAAAATTCTATTTCGCAAGTTTCTCAATTAGATATACAGCAAAAACAAACTGCAGATAATCTCTTTAAGGAAATTTTTTATGTCGTTAAATTTTAATATCAACATAGACGTAATAGTTGTGTAATTTGCAATCAGCAATAATGTGAAAAATACACTTTGATATTGAATTTAATTCAAATTTAATAATAAAATAAAATTAAATTACTTTATAGTGTGTGCCCAAATTATAGTTATCAAATTTTTTGGTGTAAATTAATAGCTTTTCAAAAAAAGCCTTATATACATGTATGATTTTAGCATACATGTATCAGTTATACCGATATGCATGTAATAAACTTGATCGGCAAAAAAAATCTGCACTATTAATTTTATAGCGTTAGAACATGTACAGTACATATATGATGCAGTGGAACCATAACAAAAATTACCAATAATTCACCAACATAGTTTTGATCAGTGTTTTTAAAATACGATTTTCTCATGCTCTCGGAGAATATTTTTATTTGTTTAAGAACAGTGATATTTAAAAAAAAGTTCTTTTATTTGACAACATTTTGTAAGAATGAAATGTTCTCAAAGAGAACATTTGTAAGAATGAAATTTCCCAGAGAGAACATTTGCATTATGAAATAACTGTACTACATCAACATGTATGTAAGAGATCCTAGTTGTGACATTAACACGCTAAAGTGAACATCACAAATAATATTTAAACAACGTTTTTTCGCAACAACGATACAAAAAATGTCATGCTGGTTGGAAGAAGCTGTATCAAAAGAACAAATAAAGTTTTTTAAATTTAATCAATTTTCCAATAAATCAGGAATCGGAAATGGTGCGTTTGGTGAAGTATATAAAGCCGAGTTGAGTAATGATGAAGATTTAACCGTTGCTTTAAAATGCTTTTATACAAAAAATAAAACATATAATGAAGAAATGGATAAATTTATTAAAGAGGTATCATTTTATTTAAGAATTTAATATTTAAATCCAATACTAATGAAAGTCTGCTTCATTCTATAGTTACAAACACTTATTAAAATTACTCATCATAAAAATATTATTCGTTTTTATGGGATTACTCAAGGTATATTAATTGTCTTGTTATTTTCTGAAAACTTTCATTATTATCACTAATAAAAAATATTTAGATCCGATCTCCGAGAAGTACATGCTTGTTTTGAAATATGCTAACGGTGGAACACTCAAAGAATATTTGAGCAATAATTTTAAAAATTTGAGTGGCAATGATAAATTGAGTTTGGCAAAACAACTCGCTAAAGGGGTAAAATGTATACATGATGAAGGCATTATTCATCGAGATTTGGTAAGAAAGCTTCTATATTTTATTATACTATTAAATGGTTTTATAAACACTAATTTTAAATATTTATTAATGCATGTATAAAGAATCATAACAATATACTTGTTCATAACGGAAAAATCAAAATTTCAGATTTAGGCTATTCAAAGCTTTCAAATGATCAATCCCATTCGAAAACCGAATTAGGCTTGATAAGTTACATTGATCCAGCATTTCTAATAGATCCGGAAAATTTTAGACGAAATGAAAAATCAGATATTTTTAGTATTGGAGTATTATTTTGGGTTATCTCCAGCGGTCGTCCTCCTTTTAACCAATACGGGTATGCTTTTTCTTCTTCATCAGAAAAAGAAAAAAGAATTCACGGAACTCCAGGTAAATACGTTAGCCTTTATCAAGCATGCTGGGATGATATACCTACAAACCGCCCAGATATCAACGAAGTAAACGAACAACTTAAAGAAATAAAATGGACAACTGAAAGATCAAATGATGAACATCATTTCAAAATTATTGACGAATTAGTAATTTTATTAAGAAATTTACTCGCCAAAGGTAAACATTTGGATAAAATAGGCGCCGAATTACAATTGTATTACGAAACACACAGTCAGAATTCTTTCGAAATCCATAATTATTTGCAAGCTAATATTCGATATAAGTTATTTTTAGGGTTTCTTTCTCAAACTGGATGTATAGTTGAAAAGAATGTTGAATTAGCATTGGACATTTATGTAGAATTATCAAATTATAACAATCCTTTAGCTCAATACTTGCTAGGACATATCTATCAAAATGGAATCGGAACACAAAAAGATGAGAAAAAAGCATTTGAGTGGTACTTGAAATCAGCAAAGGGTGGCGACATAACAGGGCAATATAATCTTGGTTTTTGTTATCAATATGGAATCGGAACACGAAAAGATGAGAAAAAAGCATTTAAGTGGTACTTGAAATCAGCAGAGGGTGGAAATGCTGGAGGACAATGTAATCTTGGTTGGTGTTATCAAAATGGAATCGGAACACAAAAAGATGAGAAAAAAGCATTTGAGTGGTACTTGAAATCAGCAGAGGGTGGAGATGCATTAGGACAAAGTAATCTTGGTTGGTGTTATCGAAATGGAATTGGAACACAAAAAGATGAGAAAAAAGCATTTGAATGGTATTTGAAATCAGCAAAGGGTGGAAATGCTGAAGGACAATTTATTCTTGGTTCATGTTATCAAAATGGAATTGGAACACTAAAAGACGAGAAAAAAGCATTTGAATGGTACTTGAAATCAGCAGAGGGTGGAAATGCATTAGGGCAAAATAATCTTCGTGTTATCGAAATGGAACCTAAAAATTTATTTTTTATTAAATATTTAAATAATTAAAATTTGTTTTAATAAATACTAACTAAAATTTATTTTTAATCTGATTATACAAATAATTTTTGATCAGAATTTAATATAAACCTTGAATTTTTATCAGATTATAATTAAATTAATTTTTTATAAAATAATAATATTTATTTAAAGCTATGAGCAGTTAGAATTTTTCAGAGCGGTTTTGATGTAGCGCATGTTATATCACGTGTATTATTTGATTGGCTGAAATTCACTCTATCAATAATCAAAGAACATTGAGAACGTAAATATTTTAAATTGTGTTCTCTATGAGAACTTTTGAGAATATAAAATCTTGAATATATGTTCTCTGTTAAATATATTTTCAAATACATCTACAAATCAATTTTATAAAAATTTAGTTCTTACTAATTTTGCATATTTATTAACTAAAGCGATACAAATTGATCAAAGTTCACAAAACTAAACTGAATAATCATGATAAAGACAAAAAGTTATTGCATATACTGTTATTCCAATTACATATAGCAATATTTGTTTGAATTATTATAAGGACTGATTATAGCTTTCTGTATTTATGTTCCCCTATTCTTTATACATGTACATGTACGTACATTATACATGTATGCGTAGAGTTTCATGTAATCTAATGTTTTACATGTTTGTGTGCTTGAAAAATTGTCAAACTTTTTATTTTTGGGATAAAATTTGTTTTAAGGAAATAACGAAAACTAAAGTTATATTAATAGCAATAGGTATTTCTTCACTATTACGTATTAAATACATATAAGATTTTTTCAATTCAAAATTAAAGGTTTGAACCCAATTGAAGCTTTAATCTGACTATGAGTATCCTCTTCAACAGGCGCATTTGTATCTTCCCATCCACATCCGCTCAGACCATTCACCAAACAAATATAAAGATCCTTGGAATAACCTTTCTCCGAATCTTCATGCACATAATGTACGGCATGTGGGGCATGACATTTAGGACATGTGAATGAATCGGTACTTAGTGGAGTGATTACATCATGAGTGCCAAGTAATAAATATGGATGAAGAGGTTCAAGAAGATATTCCACGTGGTCTTCATGAACAATAACTGAGTTTGGCGGAAGTTCTGTTGTCGGCGTACGTGAAAGTTTTGGACGAGCGATAGTAGGATTGACCGAAGTAACAACGGCAGGTGCAACTGAATCGTTTATTGTTGTTGCTGTAGTAGATTTAATTGGTGATTTTGTTGTCGACGTTTTAATCGCATTTTTTGATTTAACCTCTTCATTATTATTGTCATTGACGACTAAGGAAGGTGAGTTTTTAGCAATAATAACTTCGTCATTTTTTGGAGTAAAAACTGATAGCACTAAAATTGAGATTAGAAATTAATATGTTTTCTAAAATTGTAGATTGAAAATAAAATCAACATACAAGTAGTAGTCATCCTCTCGTTTTTGTTTTTGTCTTTGTTGTCTTTGTTGTTACTATCAACTTTACGAAGTTTACGTGTTTGAAGCAGTCCAAGTGTAGTTTTCTAAAATTATTTAATATATAACGATTGTTAATATCTACTATGTTTCAGTTCTTGAGACATGTATCGAATTTATAGATAAAAATAAGGATGAAATATTAACAGTTTCAAACGTAGTACATGTACGCCATATACATAATTAGTAATTTAATCGATGTCATAATCAATATGCGTTAGAAAGAAGGGGATATTGCACAATTGAATCATAATGCATGCATATACATGTACGTGTACTTACAAACACTTCCATTACTTGTAATTTAATCGCACGTTTCTTGCGCTTGGAGCTTTCTTTGGTTGTTTTAGAGTTGTCAGTACTGGTATTTGACAAAGTTACTGTTGGATTAAAATAAGCTGGCATGCTGTTTTTCTCTTCCATTGATGAAATCTTTTAGTTAATAAATAACGACTATCGATTTTTTTAAAATATTGTGCGTTTTTTTATAGTAGATGTAATAAATAATAATTATATTTAATCTATTAACGTTAAATATTTCCTTTTCGAACAAATCATGTATTATCGTTGTGGAAATAAAAATGACTTCAAATAATATACATGTATATATAAGATGCGAAAAGTTTCCCAATACCGAAAAAAATAAATAAAAAGAAACGAACGAGACGGCCAAAAACCACAAATTGACGTGAGAAACAGAAACTTAGAAAACTCACGAACGAGAAGAGCAGGGAGTAAAGGGGAAGTTGTTTATCAAACCTAGTTGTATTTATACGTGCGTAGAAATATATTTCTTTATTTTGTTACATAACACCAGCGTTAGCACTTACTTGGTTGGATATTTTCAGGTGATATTTGAAATAGATGAAATCAGGCAACATAAACCATCTCGTAATAAATTTTCAAGATCGTGTATCGTAAATTACGCCACTTTAACATATATATTTCATTTAGAAGAGCGATACATCATCACACATCTATCATTATCGTTTTACCAGTCAGTTGATCCTCTCACGGTCAGGCATCAGAGACATTATGTCTGTGCATGGGAATTTTAAAATCTCATGCCTGCTGACATAAATAAACTCATTGATGCGTTTTAATACATGTACATCCCGATACCGATACATGTGTTCAACAATAAATCCGCAGCAACTGTAATTGACTTTTTAAAATACTAATTGGCCATAACTTATATGCTATTTTTTATTACTTGAAAGAAATATATCACACAAAAATATGTGTAATCTGCATTATTCTTTTTCAAAAATTATTAATGATTCCATTGATTCCGTAGACATGTACATGTATATTTGCAACTGATTCAAATACAGAATTATACTTCAGTAAGGAAACACAAAAAAATCAAGTGAATTTGAAACTTGCAAATCAAAGACTACTTATAAAATTTTGTTATTTTTTTATCCAAAAGCTTAACATTTCAAGTATCTAAAATTTTTATTAATATTTTCTTATTTAGCTTGGTATCTAAATTTTAATACTGCCCACAATAATATGCTAGGTCACTGTATTATCAAAGATACTTTCCTAACACTTACGCTACGAATAAGAAACAGCTCACAAGCTGACGACGTTTTTTGTTCACATGCATATTGTTAGTTGGCGCCTATGCTCCTCATTGCCAATGGGCATGTAATTTCAAAATACCTGTAACATGGGAAACCGTTTTAAGTCCGGAGCGAAATCGAGAATTCCAAGATAGTATGATCAACATATTTTTTTTCTTATTTTGGATTACACGTGTATGTATTATTTAATCTTATTAATCTTAACTACCAAGGGACACGGAAAAATCCATATAATGGGGACAGCATAAACCATCTACTTTAGTGATGTCACACAAATCGAGGAATGAAGGGTGGGACAAAATTTTTTTTAGCCAAATGTAGCTTTTTGACCGGCTACAATTTGGCTAAATTTTTTTTTCGAATTTCCTTTTTTTTCCGAGTTATAACCCTTGAAAGTTACCTAATTTATATTAGTAGTCCAGCGACATTGGCCACTATGTAAAAGGTTATCTCTGGCCATGATCATGACAAGGCTGTCAAAAAGGAGGCAGAATCTGGATTCAAACGAAGAGTATGAAAGCGATAATTCAGACTCGGCGAATCAATTAACTCTAAGTGCTCGAAGTCGACGATGTAGAGCTGAATAATGACGAACGTGCGCGCTCAATCTTCAACCTTTTACTTGCTGCATCTAAGAAAAGCAAACGCAAGATATAACGTACAAATTGTAAGTATTCATTGCCAAAATTAATGACAATGCTTCCAAAAGCATTTGATTCTATTTCATTAGAAACAATTCGTGCTTTTGCAAGATTATCATTTAGATGGATGGATTCATATTGACATGGATTAACAGGCAATGCTGCAAAAATATGCAGTTAAAAATATAAGTCATTAATGAAGGAATTATGACTAATATAAAACTAAATTACTTTTGTTTAATAAATCACGTGACTATTATTTTACATAATGAAAATTTGGCCACTGAAAAATTATATAGATGATTTATGCCGTCCTCCACTGTATAAATGTATCATGATATCGGTATAAAACGAAAATTTGAGACAAAACGAATTTTATAAAGATATATAAGAAAGTCTTTTGCCAATTTTGTATAACAAAAATTAAAAAATTTGTACATATATAACTTTTTTAGAATCAGATAATTAAGTTATTTTATATATAATTTGATATTGTTAATATAAAATTTTATACATAAAATTACAAAAAAATTGTCCAAAGACTTTCTTAATGCACTGTATATTACAAAATCGTTTTATACATGTATGATTATCCCATCCATTTTATGAACAAAATTAACAATTTTTTTAATGAAAAATATCTTCTAAGCAAAAACGAATAGCTGCGAATATTTTAATTATGACAATGGGATTTTATTATGTAAGTTTTGTAGTTATTCAATTAAATGGGAACATAAAACAATTATTCTTTCGCATATTAATACAGCAAGTCATAAAAAATTAAAAGAAAATCATAATCATGTACGAACAACATAATAAACGTTAAATTCAACACTAAATAATAATGAATTCAAAAAAATAATTATTACAGAATTTATTTGCTTACTCGTTTCTATTCATATACTTATAAATATACTTATAAAATATATTATTATAAATATTAAAAGATATTAGAAAGCTCAGTTAAAATTTGAATTTGATAATAATTGATAAAAAAAATCAAAAAATCGTATAATTTATCAATTCAGTAATTATTTTTTGAATCTTTTTAAAAATTTTTATAGAACTTTGAAATAATATAAGAAATTCTGAGCAGTAATAATATTAGCAATTTTAAGTAATAGCAGTAATATTTATAAGTTAAAATATAGTAAAGAATATTATTATATAAAATATATAAAAATAAATATATTAATATAAATTAAAGAAAACTATATTATTTAAGAATAATACAAGTTAATAATATTTTAAATAAAATAATTATGATTTTAAAAGAAATTATAAAATTATTATAATTATTATTATCATTATCTTCTTTTTTAATAATTCATAATTTTTACTGTTTTTTTATTATTTATTTTAACTTTTTCATTTCTTTATTAGCTATTTCTATTTAAAAAATAAAGAATGTAGCTTTTGTAATCTAATAATACTTTATTTATTATAATATTATAACTCAAAACTTATAAAGTTATCAATTTAGTAATATTTGTTTATTATAATATTATAATAATTATAAAATTTGTTTTTTTATTCCTGTTATTATTTCTTGTATAACTAGTTCTTGATTTTTTATAACTTAATAAATATCATATTTGTAAATAATAATTAATATACAGTGATGACCAAAAGTAATGACTCAGGGACTAAATTTACTAATAAAACATAGTGAAAATTGAAATTTTCACTATGTTTTATTAGTAAATTTAGCCTCTGAGTCATTACTTTTGGTCACTACTGTACTTTAAGTAAATTCAAAAGTATTACTTATTATAAAGATATAAATATAACTTGATATTAATTTATTCTTGTATTTGATATTAAAACTTAATAAATATTAATATTATAATTATTAATATAAATAAATAATATATTCTTGATAATTTCTTTTTTTTAAATTACTTAAATATTAAATATTTTCTCTTTTATTCTAATTATTAAATAAAATAAGTAAAAAAAAATATAAATATTATTAAGCTAAAATATATTTTAAATAGTTTTAATAATTTTTATTTATTAGCTTATTTGTAAAATTATTTTGTTAATAGTTGTAAACAAGATAAAACATAATATGATTAATTTTAATTTATAAACCTATGATTTTATTATTTGAATAATATTCAGAATTGAAGTTAATTGAGAGAATATATTTATAATAAAATAAAATAAATATAAAAGTAAATAAATTAATAATAATTTTATAATTAAAATAAATATGATTAAATAAATTAATTAACTTAATTCATATTTTTAGAAGGTAATTAATTATAATCTAATAAATTATAAATATAAATAATAATAATATATAAATAAATATAAATAATAATAAAAGAAAATAAGTAAAAATATAAAGAAAATATTAATTAAAAATATAATTAAAAATATTAATAATCTAAATTAATAATAAAAATATACATAATAATTATCTATATAATAATATAATAAATTAAATATATAGATAATTATTTATATATTTAATATAAAAATAGTCTTTAAATAAAAGTAATATAGAAATTAATTTATTATACAAATAATATAAAATAAAGATCTAAAACTATAAAAGAAAATTTAATCAAAATTATTATATTATTATTTTTATTATTTATTTTTTAATTTATTAATTTATCTATTATTTTACTACTTTTTTATTTATTATTTTACTTATTATTTTATTTATTATTTCATTTTTATTTTTTATATTATTTTACTATTTCTTATATTATTTTTAATTAGTAAATTAATATTTATAATAAATTTTTATTAATAATAATAAATAATAAAGAAAAATATAAAAAAATTATTATTCTTATTATAATTTTTTTATTTTTTATAATTTAGTATTATTATATTATTTATTTTTTAATAATAAAATAATAAATATAAGTAAATATTAAGTAATAAATTCAGACTTAATATAAAAAAATATTAAGTAATAGATTTTAATATATAAAAAAATAATTAAATAAATTAAGTTAATAAAAAAATTAGTTTTTATCAATAAACTTCTTAATTAATTTTAAAAAATACTTATTTTTATTAATTTTAAAAATTAAAAATTAATTTATAAAATTTAAATCTTTTTTATATTCTTTTATATAATAAGTATATAAGAAATAGTAAAGAATTAATTATAATAATTTTTATTCAAATTTCAGAAAATATTATCAAGTATTAAAAAATTATTTTTTGAAAAATTTATTAAAAATATTAATTATAATATAAATCTTAAAATATATTAATATTAAGCTTATTATAAATTATATAAATCTTGAATTTTTTTAATTTTTATAATTATTTTTTATTTTTAATAATTTTAAATAAAAGCAAAATATTATATTAAGTATAATAATTATATATTTATTATTTAAATTTTTTAATATTTAAAAAAAGAAATATTTAATTAGATTATTTCTTTTAGTATTAGATTTTTATTTTGTATTATTTATATAATAAATTATCTTCTATATTAATTTTTTTAAAAATTATATTAATAATTATCATATAAATTATAATTATAAATTTAGTTTATTAATATTTTTAATTAAAATTTTAATTAATATTTTCTTTATATTTTTATTCATTCTTTTTTATATTTATATTATTATTTATTATATTTATAATTATTAGATTATAATTAGTTACTTTTCAAAAATATAATTAATTCTATTTATTTATTTATTGGTAACTTGTTCTAATTGCATATAAAGTCAATTAATTTTTATTAATTATTAATTAATAAAAATTAATTGATTTCATATGCAATTAGAACAAGTTGCTAATAAAAAAATCCAAAAATTCTGAAAAAAATATATGTTAAACTAGAAAACTTTAGAATTTTTTAAGCTAAAAATAAAAAATATTTATTAGTAAAATTAAAAAGTTTTATATATAAGAAAAAATATATATTTTACTAATTATAATTAATAAAAAATTTAAGCATTGCATTATTTTTGATTGTTACTATATATTATATTTTTTTATTAATTTTAAATTTTTTTATTTTAAATATTAAACAAAATTTTATTAAATATAAATATAATTTCTATGATATTAATTAATTATCTTTAATAAAAAATAAAATAATAATTTATTAAAATTATATAAATATTAAGTAAGCTATAAGAAAATATATTATTATTTAATAATAATATAATAATTTCTTATTAAATACAGTCAAATCTCTCTATAGTCACCCTTTCTATAGTTACAAACTTTATATAGTCACATTTTTTCAATAACCAACTTTTTTTATTATTAAATTACTCTTTTTATAGACATAATTAACCTATAGTCACTATCATACTTTTTTAATAATGAGCATAATAAAATGACTCTTATATAGTTACATTATTATATGAATTTTTAATTAACTAATAATATTTAGCCATATAAATTTTTGATTAACCAATAATATTTAGATATGTATAACTAATTAATCAATCAATCATGGCTTATTAAATTAATTAATCAATCACCTACTTTAAACATATCAATCAATCTTTATTCCTTATTCTTTACTTATACTTTTTCATGGTGCAATCCACACAAATATATATAAGTCTTGTACTTACACTGTTCTTTCCAGAATCCTGGCCAATAAAAACTTATTTCTTAATCAACAAAAACCTATCATGATAAAGACACATGAAAACCTATTTCCCAACAAGCTTATGATAAATGAAGATACTTTTCTAATTCCTAACTAATAAAATAATTCTCTTATAGTGATAATGATAAGATTTTCTCATACCAACCAATTAGCATTTGTATTATGACAAGCCAAAAACTCGTATTTTATGATTATTCTTTGTAATTATACCTCCTCAATCCATATCTAAAAAAATGTATAGTCATATCAGTAACACCAAAAAAAAAGAGATATATGAGTTTACTAAGAAAAATCTCTTCTATAAATATCATGAAATAGCAAATAAGTTTATGAACTGTTATCTAACTTTGAATATCGATTGCTTAACCATGTCAAAAGTATTAAAAAAAGCTGACCAGTATTATCAACTTGATAATGTATAAGCTAAAACAACTTTCTGTTATCATTCCGTGAAGTATCTAATATTAGAACTTGTCATGAATATGTAGGTAGAATAGATTACGGCTGGAGGAGTAATTATATCAGACTCATTAGTGAAGGAAAAAGACCATTATTTTGCACAAGAACTTGCCATATTTGAGGAGTCTCTTATATTTTCGAATGGATGGATTACTAGATTTAAAAGATATAATAGGTTAAGAAAAATCATAATACATGATGAAGCGGCAAGTGCTCCCTTAGAAAACCTATCTGCAGAACATATAAAATTGCAAGAACTTCTTTTTCATTATAACCCAGAAGATATTTATAATGCTGATGAAACAGATTTATTTTACCAATTACTTTCAAATCAAACACTTTCTAAAAAACCAATACCTGGAAAAAGAAGGTAAGTTAAAAAAAATAATTTAGCTAATTAGCTAATTTAAATGATTTAATATCTTTTTTTAGGATAAAACAAGATTAATCATCCTACTTTGTATCAATTTAACTGGTTCTCATAAGCTTCATCTGCTTGTCATTGGCTTTGCTAAGAAATCATGATCCTTCAATAGGATAAATCCATCACAATTACCCATAATATACCAAAGCAATCAAAAAGTATAGATGAGAAGTGATATCTGGAAGTAATGGTTGCATTATATTGATTCTGGTTTTCACATCCAAAATAAGCAAGTCTTGCTTCTTGTCAATAATGCAACTTCTCACACAGCTCCAGAAGCAAGTGAAGTCCAAGATGATACTGATGAACTACCACTCGATAATGCCAATTCTGATACTGATAATGATTCCAGCAATATTGAAAGATCTTAGAAAAGATCACGAGAAAGACCATGGGGAAGATCACAGGGAAGATCATAAAGAAGATCATGAGAAAGACTTAATTCTACCTATTCTGACTGATTAAGACAAATTCCAAATCATTTTTACCTCACAAATGTCAATGTACATTTTCTCCTATCAAATATAATCACTCATCTTCAACTCATGGATACTGGTATTATAAAGAGCTTCAAGACAAAATATAAAAACTTATACTATTATTATTTGATGGTCCAATTTGAGAAAAATGAGAATTTAGAAAGGTAAGAATTAATTTTATCATTATTATTTAAAAGATACTAACTATTTATAATAAATATTACAGAAAACTTATCTCAAAAGAAGTCATAGACTTTATTATCAATATATAGCAAGTAATTAGTAATATTATTATAAAAAATTGCTAGTGAATTACTAGAATTTTACCAGAAATAAGTAGATCAGAAGAAAGCAAACTTGAAGCTAATATCTTAGAAATTAATAGTATTATAATACTAATTAATAATCTTTTGATGAATATTAATTTGGTAACCTAATAATTAGTATAAGATATTGAAGAATACATTTATATAATTAATCAACTAATCAAAACTAAAAATAAATTAAATAATGAAGACATAATTAAAATAGTAAAAGTCAAGTTTCATAATAATAATGAAATAAATGATGACAAGTCACTTTCACCATTTTCAGTAATTATTATCAAAGTTATTGAGATATTAAAAAAAGTAATAAGATATCAAGAAAGTCTTGAAATGAGAAAAGAATTTGATAAGAAAGAACTAATAATGCTACAAAAAAACTCAGGAAATAGAGTTATAAAAAGCAAGAAGCTAAGAAGCAAGCCTCACTTATATCTTGTATAAAAAAATAGATCAATTTTTAAATTAGCTTTGAATTATTAAAAAGCCTAATTGATTGATTAAATTAACTTTAAAGCTTGATTAATATAAGTAATTAGTCTTTAAGATTTTGATTATTATGTATAATTGACTTTGAATAATTAATTTTATTGATTAAATTTTTTCTAATAAATCTCTATATAGTTACTAATTATTTTTTTTAATATAACTGTAACTATAGAGAGAATATCTCTATATAAGTTATATCTCTTTATAGTTATTATTTTTTATATTCTAAAAATGTGACTATAGAGAAATTTAATTATATTTTGAATATATTCAAAAGATCATTAAACAAATTTTCTTTTTATAACAATAATATGAATTTAATAACTTATTATAATTTATAATAATATTTAAATAATAAAACTTATCCTGTAAGATTAACTCTTGAATAATAACACAAAAATTTATAATCAAGCAAAATATTTTTTATAAATTAATGATATATTATACAAAATCAATAGAAAAAAAGAACTAACTATATCTCTTTAAGTTATCAAAGAAAATAAAATGAAAGTTATTCTTATTAGTTTATATTCAAGCTTTTTATTTGGATATTTTGAATATAAAGAAATCTATCAATAAATTGCAAATAAATATTAATAAAATAATATGAGAACTGATATCAAGAATTATATTAAAACTTGTGAAATCTGCTAGCAAATTGATAAAAGAACTACTCAACAAGCTTTATATTCTATCAAAATTAAATGATGATGAAAAGTTGTTTTAGCTTGTATATTATCAAGTTGATGATATTAATTAACTTTTTTTAATACTTTTAACATAATTGAGTGATTGATATTTAAAGTTAGATAATAATTCATAAATATATTTGCTATTTTGTGATATCTATAGGAGAGATTTTTCTTGACAAACTCATATATCTCTTTTTTTAGATATCATTAATATGACTATATATTTTTTTAGATATGAATTAAGAAGATATAATTGCAAAGAATAATCATAAAATATAAGTTTTTAACTTGTTATAATACAAATACTAATTAATTGATATGAGAAAATCTTATTATTATCACTATAAGAGAATTATTTTATCTTCATTTGTCATGAGCTTATTAGAAAATAGATTTTTATATATCTTTATTATGAGCTTATTGAAATAGATTTTTATTAATTAGAAAATAAGTTTTTATTAGTCAGGATTTTGAAAAGAACAGTATAAGTATGTGACTTATATATATATATATAAATTATATTATAAAAAAGCTTAAGTAAAAAATAAGAAATAAAGATTAATTGATATATTTAAAGTAGATAATTGATTGATTAATTTAATAAGTTATAATTAATTGATTGATTAATTATATATAACTAAATATTAATTAATCAAAAATTCACATGATAATATAACTATATAAGAATCATTTTATTATGCTCATTATTAAAAAAGTATGATAGTGACTATAAACTAATTATATCTATAAAAAGAGTAATTTAATAATAAAAAAAGTTGATTATTAAAAAAATATGACTATAGAATTTGTAACTATAGAAAGAGTAACTATAGAGAGATTTGACTGTAATATATTAGTGTTTTAATTTTTTCTTTCAGATTAATAAGTAATAATAAAGATATATTTTATAAGAAATATAATTTAGCAGTTTATTCTAGCAGAATGACTTGATTAATTTTTAAATAACTATCTCAAGATATTATGATTAGTAATTATTTTAAAAACTGTTCTGAATAGGTAATAACAAAATTATTTAATAGCTCATATTACTGCTAGTACTTCTTTTTCAATTATTTTATATTTTTATTTATTTAGTTTTAAAGTGATACTTGTATAAATAATTATTTATTCTCTTTTATCTTTATCTTTTTAAGATAGAATAGTTCCAAGTTCTAAGTCTAAAATATTGATATAAAGAAGAATTTCTTTGTAAAGTTAGAATAAATCAGAATAGATGCAATTATAAGATATTATTTTATTTATTGAAAGACTTTTTCTTGTTTCACAGTCCAAATGAATAGTTCTTTATTATAAAATAATTTGAATAGAGAGATAATAATTTGAGAGAATTCTTTTATGAATTTTCTGTAGTATCTAGCTAATTTAAGAAATGATCAGAGTTCTTTGATAGTTCTTGATTGAGAAAAGTCTTTTATCTTTTGAATAGTTAACAGATCAGGAAAAATTTCTTCTTCAGTTATTACATATCCAAGAAATAATAATTCTCTTCTGTAAAAGTTATACTGTTATGGCAAATCGGTAAGTGGGTTTTCACTTTGATTCACCCTAACAATATAGGGTTGGGAGAGACTGAAATAATAAAAGATAAAGAGAGG
>CAJVPS010000436.1:0-24932 GCA_910591765.1 Ambispora leptoticha
TCTTGACAATCTATAATTACAGGCTATGTAATCATTTTTATTACAATTATAACAAGTCTTATTTTAGTTAGAATAGTTATTAGAATTTTGATTATTCTGAGTTGATAGCTTCTTCATTTATTTTATAAGATTAGCTATAGTTTTACTTATATTATTTATTAGATTTGGAGTAGTAAAGAGAATATCAAGATTTTGTGACATAAGAAATATGAAATTAAGAGAGTTTTAGTAAGTTTGTCTATAGCTAGACTTGATACTGATCACTTCTGATATTGCTATATCTAGAATATCTAGATTTATTTATATAGAAGATAACTTCTGATTTCAAGTCTTTTACAAATTGCTCAATATAGTAAGTGGCAGGATATGCTTGTATTAGATCAATTTTTTGAAGTAATATATAGATATTTTCTGCATAAGAAGTTACATCTTTATTTACTCCTTGCATTCTTAATCTTAGCTATTATTATTATATCAAGACTTAGATATTTGTTCTAAACTATATGACAAAGATTTAATAAAATAAGTTATTATTATTATTATTATTTCAGCTTATAGATCAGTTAACATTTGCGAGTTTACTTTGCTAATACCAAGTTGATGTAATTTCTCTTAAATAAGTAAGTACTAGTTTTATCTTTCTCATATTTATTATATTATTTATATTTGCTAAGTAATTAAATTCTTCAATCTATCTCATACCAAAAAAATAATAATATAAGATTCTATAATACTATTAGCTAATAATATTTTTATCTTCTAAATAAAGTAAGTTAGATAATTATATAAGATTCTATAATACTATTAGTTAATAATATTTTTATCTTCTAAATAAAGTAAGTTAGAAAACAAATTCTTTTTGGATTTAAATATTAATATTCTTTTAATACTAAGAATGACTAATGATTTTGATAATAATTTTTTTTTAATAAAATATTATATTCTTAAAAAGTATTCTAAAATATATAAATAAGTTATCCAGACAATTAACTAATCATAATCATGAGAATTAAGATCATAAATCAGACTTTTATATAATTAGTTAATATAAATCAATTATCTAGGTAATTACTAGATAACTTTTATTTATATACTTTAAAGTACTTTTCAAGAATGTATTATTATGTCTACTTTAAAAGAGTATTAATATTCACTGTGCAAAAGAGTTAAAAAAGAATTAAAAATTCAGAGAACTTTACTTAGAAGACAAATATGCCATCAACTATTACTATTACTGGATCATATGTAATTATCATATGCCAATCAATTGAAGAAGGATAACTGAGTTTGTTATTGCCAAAGGCCAAGCTAACAATACAAACTTTACACGTATATCTACATGGACAGCCTATGAATATTCTGCTCAAAAATCTATACACATTTATTTTATAATAAATCACCATTAATATTTCCATTATAGATTATCACGAATCTCAATCCATCTTCAAAGAAGGGCAAGCAAAAAGTTAATGACGTTACCATTTTGTTAATGGTGATGAAAATGTCAGAAGCAAGATTATGCCATTTTCCTTTAGGATTCAATACTTTACATAGGCCAGATCCATTTCATTATTGTGATGCGTCTAACTGTTCAATTTCTTTATTAATTAATACAGATCCGATTAAAGTTGGTCACACTTATCACAAGTTCTATTATACCAACAATGGGTTCAAGTGTGTGCATTGTCTCTCATTCTTACAAAATGGAATTGATGAACATGTCCAGTCTTTACTAGAATGCTTGCAACATTTCAAAGAACAGCAAGAAGTCAAAGATCCAGAAAATAATATTCCCTGTGATGATGATGAAAGTGAATCCATAGAATATATAGCATTTACATTAGAGAAGGCATTGCGTAAATTTCAACAGCAATAGACAATTTATTTTTCGTTATTACAATTGAATTTTTTTTTGCTCTATAAATTACGATTTTAAATTAAATTATAATTCCACGAGATATTGATTGAATAATCATTACTTTTTTTGGCCTCGCCTAATATTTTGCCTATATGTGTATCGTTAAAAGAAACTGGAAAACTCGATTTTCATAAATAAAATTATTTTCGTTTGCTACCTAAACCTACAGTATTTAAATCGAAAAAAAAATAAATAAAAATTAGTGTAACGAGAGTAATATAAAACATATCGGATATTTAATTAATTAACGACAAATGCGATTACCGTTTATAGTTAAAAAAACCATAGACCATAGATTGCATGCACATTATGAGATTGCATGTGAGTGCGAATCAGGTGATTAACGATTAGCAATGTAAGTGGTGCGTTATTTTTGTATATTAATTAAATAAGGATTTAACTTCGATATCGATATATTTATTAATTTTACATAACGATAAAGTATTGCCGTGTAAAATTTAAAAAATTTAAGCTGTTTTTCTTTCAGCTTCATATTTCTTAAGTACTGATGTAACTTGAGCGCTGGAACACTCAAAATATTTATTTAAGCGTTAGCATCTTTGCCTATTTAAATTCAATAATCTTTAGAAAAATGTTTGAGTTCAGTAGAAAATGGAGAGCAAAATTGTTAATTTTGTTTCTCATCTTGCTTGCATGCAATTTACTGTTATACAATGAGAGTATAACAGAGTTGCAACAGTCTGGATCGGATGTTGACGAGAATGTAGGTGTTACTGTGTACTGCTTACTTGAATACGAAAGCGTTATTTAACTTCCTTCTCTGATTTGTAGTATCATCCAATCATTAACACCGAGTTAATCCCACACAACTTTTCAATAATTCGACCAAAAAATTCATACACAAAAATCGAAGAGATAAATATAAAATATTGTGGTTTCGCCAAATGTAAATATTTCTTCCCGGCATTTATAGGCGAACAAGAATCAAAAGCGCAGCAACATTTTCGAAATTTGTTACGATTGGCCCAACGATTAAATCGTACACTTGTGCTTCCGAACGTGGGTGAGTCACGAATCAACTCTTGTAAACCTTATCCATTTGATTATTATTATTCTCTAAAGTCTTTGCGAGATGGTCTGTTGTCTCGGCCAAACTTAATTTCACAAGCGAAACTTTATGAGTGGTTAGAAGAACGGAAAAGTATAAAGGATGAGGAAAATAAATCTTTGCTTCCGACCACGAAGATCGTTTCTATTGAGGGAGGTGATCGCAAAAACAGCATAGTCACATCTACTGCCATTGACCTCACTGACGCAAAATCACGACGCGAAATTTGTATATCGTCATTTATCGAGGAAGAAAAATTATCGTCATTCCCTGAACTTAATCTTCGAACAGTCAAATATTACTGGAAAAGTGAACAAATTCGTGAGAGGACAACAAAATTCTTTGAAGAGAATCTTCAAAATGATGAATCGGAAGTTATGTTCATTCTTTACACTTTAAGATATCCATTTATCGATGCTACACCATTGCCAATTGCATATTCTGAAAAACTTGTTGAACTTGCTCAGACCGCGGCATCATCTATTCATCCGTATGTTGCAGTACATTGGCGTATGGAATTAGCCGATGATCACAAGCTTCCAACCTGTGCTAAAGATCTTGTAAAATATCTTCAAAAGCTAAAAAAGGAACGTGGAATAACAAATGTATACTTTGCAACTGATTATCCAGTTGACGGAGGGCCAATTCATTCGGGAACTTTTCATACACTCAATGAAAATCATCATGAAGCCATCGATATTCTTCGAAAAAAGATTGATTTTTATACCTGGAAGAAATTATCTAATAACATAACTGTGGAAATTGATGAGGAAGAAGATGAAAGTGCAAGTGTAATGGGAATACTTGATAAATTGGTGTTAACGCATGCGGATTGGTTCGTAAGTGGTCCACCTGGATGTCGCAAAGGTTCTAGCTCATTCACCACACAGATAACCTTACAAAGAAGCAAAATGATAGATTATCAAAAAAAACAAGCAGCAGGGATACAGCGAATAGACGATAACATTGAAGATAATGACGCATCGATTCCTATACAAGAGGAGACCATTAATGACCCCGAAGAGGAAAACTATTACTCAAACGATCCAATTATCTTAGGATCCAGTGAACTCGAACTGTTGAACGTCGGAGAAGAATGGTGAAATTTAAAATTAATTGTATCCAGGAAAGAATTATTACGTAGTATGTAAATTTGTGTGATTATCATCAATGATAGAATAAAATTTGCTAATTTTAATTTACATCTTATATCGAGCATATTTAGCGTTAAGTCATTCATACCATGTAAATTTTTCATATGTCAATAAACCTGATTTGTAAGACATATCATATCTCGTTTTTAGTCGCACAGAGTGTGGCCAATATTATCCAGACAAAAACTTTGGTTTCGTAATTCATGTCAAAAACGCATTCTACTCTAATTTCCGTCTTTACTTTTCCTGGCAAACTTTTCAATACTACAAAGGTGATAAAAGACTCAAAAATTCTACCGTAGGAATCATAAAAGCACTTTTTGTCGGTGGCAAGTTTCTTCCCAAAAATGGTGGCTGCTAAAAGCTCCAGTTCAAAGTCTACCAGTAATAGCTCTGTGAGTAATAAAGACGGTGTGGTGGTCAATGATCTTACCCACCTGATTACCAGATCGCCACCTTCTCCTAAAGGGCGAGGCAGAGGTCGTAATAAGTTGAAGATGCCACGCTCCTCGAAAAATAATCGTCGTTCATACAAATCTAATAACAATAAGAGTAAAGAGACGGGCAAAATGTCGTCTTCTGGTCGTATTTCGGACGAAACGCTAATTAGGTTGGACGTAGAAGCAGTTCCGCCAGAATACGAAGAGAAGCCACGTGAAGAGCGTCCATATACAGATTTTTTTCCTGATTTGGACCTTCAAGAGCCTCTAAACTTGGACATTTTGCCTGCAAAAGAAGATATGCCTACAAGTAACGTAAATGGCACAGACACCTCAGAATCTATGCACATAGATGATTTGTCCGTTGATGAAAATAAAACTTCGGATCAAAAAAATGACTTAGATCTACAAGAATCTATGAACGGAGATGATTCGCTAGTGAAAGAAGATATATTACCAGTTAAGAAAAGTAATATGGACCCTAAAGAACCTATGAACATCGATGATTTGCCTTTAAAAGATGTTAATTCTCCGGAATTAAAAAGTCAATATGCATCTACAGTAACAGAGAACAATTCTGAATCTTTGGTTTGTCAAGTAGAGAAAGTATCCAATAAACTCGTTGAAATACAGGACTTCAATGAATCCGTGTTGACTAAAGAAGCACAGCAAGTTAATCAGGTCTTGTTTATTAAAGAATCACAAGAACCAAATGAACTTGCATCATCTCAAGAATCGAACGAAATTACCACTTCTCGAGAAACTATTATGAAAGCCGGTGAACTCATAACCACTAAAGAAACACAAAAAATTATCAATAAAGAATCCGAAATATTAATAATCGAAAAAAATCTAAATAATTCAGAAACAGCAAAAAAAACTTTTGAACAAAATAACATTTTAATGGAAATCGATGAAAGAGAAACGAATTCAGATATGAAAGCAATAAGGCTGGATGAATTAATTGATAATCTAACTCTCGTTGAAAGTAGTTCGTCCAATATCTCAACGGAGAAAAAAGCTCCAATATTGAACAGTGATAACCTTTCGGAAAGTTCTTCATCCACTCTTATAACCACCGAAAAAAAAGTTCACATTGAAAGCACTTTTACTAACACCACGAAAATTATTGAACAGAAGCGTCTTGCTAATGGTCATACAGATGAAAGCAAAAGTAAAGTTGCCTTAAAGTCTACGGAAAAAAAATTATTGATCGATTATAAAGTTGAGAATTCGGTATCCCTTAAAAAGTCTGAGAAAAAACTTCCCGTACCTTCTTTTCGTCGGGTCGACGTCACCATTGTTGAACAAGGACAAGATTCTTTTGATCGACCCGAAGGACATTATCTACGATATTTAGGTTTGTATTAAACCTGATATTAATAATTTCATTGATTAGTCAAGAGTGAAACACAACTAAGTTTTTGGTGAAATAGAACCCACCGAAATGGAACTTGCCGATCGAGTTGAGTATGATATGGATGAGCAAGGTAACTATCTTTACTAAATTTGTCTGTCAAAACTTATGGTTTGACAGAAGCTATATTTAAACCTTATTAATAAAACTGTCAAAAGTCAAAACTATCTTAAAAACTATATATTAAAGAATCCGTCAAACACAGAGCTTCGATTTTTGACGTTAGTTAAAATAGGTTTTACCAAGTATTTTTGAAACTTATAATTACTTTATCCTATGTGTGTAGATTTAATATGGCTTAATATGCTAAATAGTGAGCGGAAGAAAGAGGAGCTTGGTGAAGTATCTCCGGAAGAGTTCGAAGCAATAATGGACAGATTAGAAAAAGAGTGGTTCGACTTGGTAAGTTTTCTAGCAAACTTATATTTGAGAGCTTATTAAATCAACCATCATATTTCTGTTATAGACAAAAAATATCCCTAAAGCACAATCCGACAGGGATAACTTGCAGCCAGAAGATTCGGCTTGTGCCATTTGTGACGATGCCGAGTGCGAGAATAGCAATGCAATTGTATTTTGTGATGGATGTAATTTAGCGGTTCATCAAGGTATTAGCTAACACAAAATAAATATCATCTATCTTTCTATTTTGCGCATACTGATTTTATTACACGTAGATTGCTATGGGATCCCATATATTCCAGAAGGACAATGGTTATGCAGAAAATGCATGATATCTCCTGAAAATCCAGTAGTAAGTAAATTTCCAAAAGATTTTTTGAAAATTCACGTGTATTATATATTTAAAAGTCTTTTGATAACATTATAATAATATCCTCGTTCTTCTAGTCATGTATATTCTGTCCGAATGAAGGTGGAGCTTTCAAACAAACAACTACCAATCATTGGGCCCATTTATTATGCGGTATTTGGATTCCTGAAGTGACAATATCTAATGCCGTATACATGGAACCAATCGACAATATTAACAGAATTCCGCGTAGCCGTTGGCGATTGGTAATTAGAATCAACTGTAATCTTGTTTGCAAAAACCATAATTTGAATTCTAATTAATAGTTAAGTTGCGAATTTGCTCCATAGATGTGTTATATTTGTCGCCAAAAGATGGGTGCATGTATTCAATGCGAGAACAAACACTGTTTTACTGCCTTTCATCCTACCTGTGCACGAAAAGCCAAATTATGCATGAAAATGAAGTCTGTCAGTTCATACTATGATAATTCATTAAAAGCATATTGTGACAAGCATACTCCGGTAAGATTAGAGAAATCAAAAATAATAATTCCATTAATTTCTGATTGATCATATATTAATACTCCCCTGTAATTATTAGCGCGAGTATAAAGATGCGGTAGATGTTTCGACAACCGTTGCTGCCGCACAAGCTGCCTTTGTAGCAAAAGCACCAGCAATAAAAAAGCGAAAATTATACAAACAATACGATTCCGATGACTCGGACGAATTCATTCCCGATGAAGAAAAAGAAGAATCAGAAATCGATCTCGAAGACGAGGATGAATTTTACGAAGTGAACAATGGTGTAAATAAGCGAAAAAGAGGACAATATTCTTCTTCTGAAAGCAGTCAAAATCGTCAAGAGGCTGAAGAGGATCACATTAAAACAGAACATAGCGTGGAACAGGGAAATAATAAGGCTGCTCGCGCGTATAATCATTCTTATTCTGCAAGTGCACCGATAGCGCCAGCCATTATAATGCAAAAATTGTTACCAGTTCTTCAAAAGTCGAAAAATTTTTTGCGAAAGAAAGGAGATTTAGTGGCAACTATCTGCAAGTATTGGTCGTTAAAACGTGAATCTCGTCGTGGCGCTCCCCTGTTAAAGAGACTACATCTTGAGGCAAGCAAATTTTTCTTTTGTATATATATATATTTTATAGGGAATTATTTTATTGATAAATATTTCTATGTCAAATACAGCCATGGACTGCATCAGCATCTGTGCTCAAACAAACCGAAGCTGAAAAAGCTATAAGATTTGAGGTATTTTCATCGTTCGTTCTATTAGTATTATTTTGAGACGATTACTAAAATTCTTTGGCTATAAATAGATAATGCGTGTTTTACGTAAAGATATTGAAAAAGTACGAATGTTAGCGGATTCTGTTCAAAGACGCGAAAAAGGAAAATTGAGAAGATATAGAATGATACGAACTATGCTCGAGACAATTTTGTATCCATTGACGAGGATACTTCGAGAAGCTTTGGAAGATATTCAATTGTATGCGAAGTCATTTCAAATAGACTGTTGTAAATTGTTTAAGTTTTATGGGATAAATTAAGACGTCTTTCAATTTATTTGAACAGATTAGATAAACAGGAACTATTTGCTAAGCCAGTGTCTGCGGAAGAAGTGCCTGATTACTACTTGCATATCAAAAATCCAATGGACTTTAGTACAATACGTAAGAAAATCGATACCTACGTATACGATGATATTGCTTCATTTAAGGTTATTTTTTATTTAATTAAATATGTAAATCACTTTGTATATATGAGATGAATTACTCAACGCTATATATCTTTTTTTCATCAGGAGGATCTAGAATTGATCTTTCGTAATGCAATGACCTATAATACAAATCACACGACCTATTTTAGGACCGCGCGAAGGATGCAAACTCAATGCCAGGAAATTCTCGTGAGAGCAGAAAAAGAATATGCTGAGTTGCCGGTCAATCCAGAAACAAAAATGCTCGATATCGAATTAAATCCCGAAATTTTTACTTTTAATATGGATCCCTTGGTATTACCAAATCGTGACACAGAAGTAATTGATGAAAAATCAGATTCGGAAGCAGATGATGATAAGATAGTGGTGCCAATGGACGTGGAGACAGTTGCCCCTCGTAGAACACGATCAAGTGTAGCCAAGGAAAAGGTGGAGGAAACACCAAAACGAAAACAGACAGCAGATCCTGATAAGGAAAAAGAGGAAAAAAAACTGCCCAAAGGCTGGGTTTATGTAAGTGAAGACGAAGATGATGAGGAGCCAATTGATGATACTGAAGAAACCCAAGAGGATACCGGAAAAGTTACAAGGAACATAACTATTGTTAATAGTTCTACAACTACTAAGTCTGCAACAAATGTTTCAACTCGAACAAGGTCACGTAGCGTGAGTGAAAATTCTGTCGTTGGAGAGTCCTCCACTTCAATATTTCCTCGTAAGTTGTTATTTTAATTACATATAACTTTAGGTCTGAATTTTTAGATTTATTTATGTGGTTAATTCCGTGCTATATTAAAAATAGAACCTGAAGAAACCGAGTTGGAGGAAGATCAGGATGTGCCCAGGACTGACAACGATATGACCGGCCCTACTACTGAAAGTGTTAACGATGAAGAGGTTTCCGAAATCGCACATGGGAGTGTAGTTTGGGCAAAAATGCAAGGTTTCCCTTGGTATCCAGCTGAGGTACTATAATCATTATTTTGTTTTTTTATTAAATGCATGAATTTAAAAATCAATTATTTACAGTGACCTCTATGTGGTTATTACTCAATCAAGGTTGAAGACCCAAGCAGCTCATATATCACACCCGAAATTATGGCTGATCGAAAGGAAGGCGATACATATCTCGTTCATTTTTTTGACGAAAAATATGGAAAAAAGGGCGGTCATGGACGTACTTGGTAAATATAAAGCACTTGTTCTTTTATTTCCGGTACATCTTTTTCATGTATAATATGATATGCATGAACTCTTAACCATTTTCCGTCTCAATAATTTATATTTTATTGATCAGGAAATGGGTCCCGGCATCTAAAGTTCTCCTGCTTGGAAACGACGAAGAAACCGATATGGCGAAATTGAAAGATAAAGCAATGACGCCAACTATGAAGAAAGAAATCCCATTGGCGTATGCTGCCGCGTGTTCTACGAAGGGTCTTTCATCGTCTATTTTGCATAAGCTTGGAAAAAATGTCAAGCTTGCGAAATCATCCAAAGTCAAAGGAAAAAAATATTGAATCTAAATTTTTGTTTTACTTTATTATATTATTTGGGCTATTGTAAATACTAATAATCATAATTGTACAGATTCTGCAAATATTTTGCCAGCCTATTTGCCGTGCTTTATTAATAAAATATTTTATAATTCCCTAAATGGTTTTGTTTTTCTGTTCGAGTGCCGTGATCATTTGTTTTTCACGTTATTTATGCTCGCTCGAAAGATACATTCTTAAAGCAACACAATTTGTTATAAATTTAAACATTATGAATGTATTTGGGAATTTATTTTATCGGGTCGTAAAAATTTCACATTTTTAGAATCAAGATCTGTCCAATTTAAGTTATCCAACATTTGAAGAGAATTACGCACATATTCAACCAGGAAAGCTGTATTTTGTGCAGATCCTGATGCATTAAAGATATTTCTATTTGTTAAAATACAAAAAAAAGGTGAAATATGTAGTTTGATCCAATCGATTTAATTAAATTATAAGAATTCACGATTACCTCCAAAGTGCAGCTGCCAAAACAGGGTCACTATTAAAAATTGCTTCATCATACGCCAATATTCCACCTTTAAATTGTTCACGAAATATTTTCATATATCTAGTGACAAATCTACTACTTTTAATCTAATTTGGGAATTACCCGAGTAAGATGGAGTGAAATATTAACTTGACCAATGACATTGTTATTATTAGATTAGTCCTTACATTGTAATCTTGTCTAATCCTTTTTTCGGCATCATCAAAAAATTCATCGACTAAATATTGCGAGAAAACTTTCCCATCTTTTTCAGGGCGAAGTCTTACCATTAACATCCATACATGTAATTGAGTGATAGTGAACCATGTTTGAAAAGTGTCGGGTAAACTACATGCTAATATATATATATATATATATATATATATAATAAACAAAGTTGTGTGTTAATAAAATTACTTTAGAACAAATTGAGATCAAGAAAAACAAGCAATCATACTTTGAAAATAAAATTCTTTGCATTGATCAGTCTGGTTCGCGCATAATGGATACAAATCACCGATCAATCGATATGCAACACCTGTTGTGGCATAGCCAAACCATTTTGCAATTGGAGTCAAGATTTTTATTACTATTTTTGGATATTGTCTAGCATTAGTAGTTGTTGTGTTGTTGGTGGAGACCGATTTATTTGAATGTTCAGTTATATTCTTATTATTTATCTTTAGTGATTCATGGAGATTCTCCTTGGCAGAATCATTGATTATAGTATTGTTATTAATAGCATGATTACTAAAATGTCGTGATAGCTTTATACGTGTTAATAATCGATTATTGCAATGGTTTATTAATTGAATTCGTCTTTGATAGTAAATCATAAATGATAAATTAATATTATCATCCGTCTCTGGTGATGGACATTTGTGACCATGATATTTTTGTAAATGAATTCTAATAATATTTCTATATAAGAAACTAAAGCGAGGACGGGATAGATTTAATATAGAGGTATTTTGGAACATTGTTTTATGTTCAAAAAATTTTTGATGATCAACGTGAATATAGATCCTCGAAATATTAATTAATCCATTCCAACTATGGATTTATTATTTAATGGTTTAACTAAACCCCAGCCAAAGCAGTTTGAGTTCAAACTGCAGTTACGCAGCTTGCTTCAAACCTATTCAGAATATAGATGGAACAATCGCAGCAGTGTTAACAGCTTTAATGTGTCAAAAACTAAGACCAAAAATCTGCGGGCCGTAACGTCGATTATTTAAAAATCCAACTTTAGATACTGTAATAGGAGAGAGCATAAAAAGTTGAATCAATCCTTTGATTCAAATACTATTTTGTTACAGCCTTTTACATTATACGAAGAGACTTGAATCAAACATGAGCAATCAAGTTTGCGCCAACACTTCTAGTACCTTGGAAGCGAATTCCATTAAGCAAGAAGAAGGAACCAAAAAAAGACTAACAAAAAAAGAAAAAAAGATATTCGGAAAGAGATTAGAACAGAAAATTAAATCAGAAAATCCTGAAGAACTTGAGCGAATAATAAAAGAAAAACGAGAAGCGCGAAGGTTGAAAAAACAATTACAACAAGAAGAAACTCAATCAGATAAACCGCCAGTTGAGCTGATTTTGAGACCAATGGCTGAGATTTCATTAAATGATGCGATCGATCATCATAATAAGCGGAAATTTACTTTGATGACTTATAATGTAATTTGATTTTCTATTTATCTTCTCTCCTTTGGAATAATGTAAGAAAAATGAGGGATCAATGATGATTTTTTAAAGTTATTAGCACAATCTCTTTGTCGTCGCGAATTGTTTCCAGATTGTGGTGATGCCATCAGGTGGAAAAATCGTAGATCTGGGTTAATTAAAGAGATATTAAATTATTCTCCGGATGTTGCTTGTTTTCAAGAAATGGACTCGTCAAATCTTGTGGATACTTTTAGACCTGAGTTTGAAAAGTCTGGCTACGAGATGCTATATTTTCAAGGATCTGCAAAGAAAAGACATGGTAAACATGTTTATTCAGCATTTTCATAACTTTCGTTGTCATGGTGAATAATGATCATCTTATTTTCTTAAAGGATGTTGTATAATGTGGAAGAAATCAAAATTTACAAAATTAAAAGAGCGTACTATTGAATATGACCTGATTGGTTGTCCAAGTACAAAAACATTATGTGTTGGGATTGCAATTGCATTGGCCTTCAAAAACGAAGAAGATAATACGATAGAGACGGATAATGTTAAAAAGAATAATGGAATCATAATTGGAACCACGCATTTATATTGGCGGCCGCAATGTATGTATGAGCGTGGAAGACAAATCTCAATCTTAGCTGGGAATTTAATTGACATGAATAAAGAATTTGGATTTAATATATTTTTCGCTGGTGGTATGTTCAACCCTTGATGAAATTTCTAACGAGGAGTAGTGAATCTACATCAATTAATTGTAAATTTTTCTTTAGATCTAAACACTTTACCAACGGATCCAACTTATAAGCTATTAGCACATCCAAATTGTGCATTAACACCAGAAGAAATCTCTTTATTGGAAAATTCAATGAAAACATTCAATGAATCTGAGGATGAAGTTTTTCATGAAGAAAGTATACCGTCTTCGTCGTCTTCTAACCCGGACTCCACTACTAATTCTAACGAGGGAATTAAACAACTTCGTGTTTCTGAATTATTATCACGATTCGCAACAATTCCAAAATCTGTATCGCTTTATGCGAAATATTATAAGGAGATAGAACAAGGAAATCCAGAGATTTTTGGTGAGCCAAAGTTTACTTGCTATGGTCATTGGTTCAAAGGAACATTGGATTATATATTTATGATGGATTATCAAGAGAATTTATTCAGAAATATTAAAATAACGAAAATTTTGAAAATGCCGGAAGAGAAAGATTTTTCCCCAGCATTGCCAAATCTTAGATTCAATTCTGATCACTTGTGTTTAATGGTTGAATTGATCATATTGTGATCGCGCAATTCTAATAATAAAATTCAGAGTGACTCTCTATGACTCTTGCACGTGAGATTTCAAAAAATTTTACCTTTGATCCCACGAAATTTACATAACTGATACGTATCATGATTTTTTTAACGCGTAACTCTTTAAGGTTGCGTATGATATTTAGCACAAAAACTGTACAAATACATTCACAAAAATCATTATTGGTTTTATCTTCTACAAAAATTAGTTCAAGATCGTCACCTTATCTTAACCAATTACTTTTTTCGCAAAGCTTAAATTTTTCAACCACCTCACCCACGTTTCGTTTAAAACTTCCGGATAAGAAACTACCCGGGAAAGTTCGCATTCCTAAAGATGCACACTTCATGTCGGCTAAAGTTCAACAACTCGCGACAAATGGGAAACTGGAAGAGGCAATAAATTTTGTAATAGATGCTCCAAAACACGCGGTATCAGAAGTAGTTTGGAATCATTTAATAGCAGAATGCGTAAAAATTGGAAAGGTTAAGATGGGTTTTCGTTTATTCACTGAGGTATATAATCAGTTACAATTAAATGATCGATAATTGCAGATTAAAAAATATCAAAAAAAATAACTTACTATTAGTTTTGCTATATCGATCAATATTAAGATGAAGCGTAGAGGATTTCCACCTAATGAACAGACATACACTATCCTTCTGAATGGTATCGCAGAGAAACGCACTTTTGCCAACAATATAGCATATGCCATTAACGTAATTGATAACATGAGAACAAGTGCGCGTGAAAATGCAATTCGTCCAAATGTTATCCACGGAAACGCGTTACTTAAAGTGTGCAGCCGCTCACAGGATTTTCAATCTTTACGTGAAAATTACGATCGTTTATTTGGTTCAGGCGAGTTATATCCAAATACAGATACTTTTACCATAGTCTTTGGTTCTTGTGCTAGAAATGGCGTCGAAGGATTCAAGTTTGCATCAGTTCTTTGGGAGGAACTAATGGGAATCCTAGAAAGACAGAGACAAAGAGATGGGTATACTGCAGGGAAAGTAGAGTATGAGGGAAGATTTGGAATATTGGGGATGGATGACCAGTTAGCCGCTTCTATGTTGTTATGTTGTAAAAATGCTGGGGAAACAGAAAAAGGTTACGAGATTATAGAGGAAATATACGGAATAAAATTATCTGGTTCTTCTTTATATGTGTCAAAACCTTCGCGATATGATGTAGAGATGACTTCAAAGTCACTTGATGTTGCCCTGGGGTTATGCTTTAAAGGGCGAGATTGGTCAAAAGGAATACATCTTTTTGATCAGGTACTGGCTAAATATCCAAGAATAGAATTGGACATTTATAACATGAATACTTTAATCTCCTTATATATTGAGGCAAGAAATCTTAAAAGTGCCATAAATATTTTCGAGACCATTCGTGCACAAAAAATTACGCCAGTCTTGCAGACATACGATTTACTGTTGACCGCTTGTAGGATTGTTAACGACTGGGGATCTGCCACAAAGATATTTGAAGATATGCTGCGAATGAAATTAATGCCCGATGCACATATATTAAATTTGATGCTGGAATTGGCCAACGGGAGGAAATCCCGTGGAATAAATCAAATATGTTGGTTACTAGAAAGAATCGAAGTTCTTGGATTGAATACATCCATGAAGAAAAATTCTAAACTTCCGGTCAAGATCGAAAATGTAAATTTTCTACAAGCAATTATCAAAGCGTATTCATTGGCTTTGGAAAGAGCTGATGACGAACTGTTAGATCAAAAGCTAGAGGCATGGACCTTCCTTAAAAATTTTTACGAAAAAAAATTGGAAAATCTACTGAAAAAGCAAGGTGAGAAGGAAGAAGTCGAACAAGGTAAACTTACAGAAAAAACTCGTCGCAGCAAGACAAGAATATTACGATAAAGAAAAATAGTGTGTAACGAAAAAAATGGCGGTTGAAGACAATAAATTAGTTATAATTAAAAAACAACAAAACGCGATTTCTACCATTAATACTTGTTTGTTTACATTTTATTAAATATATAACCATGAGCTTTCACTGTCTTTTTCTGTTTCATGTTTAAAACCTTGCAAAAACATGGTTAGCGCAAAACTTGAGGCTCAGCATCAAACTATTTCACTTTTGTGGCAAAATAATATCATTTCAGCAAAGGAAATACACCAAAAAATCTTGCATTCCTCTTTGTACTGTTGAGTAAAATATCCAAAAACTTAAAGAAACAGGTGATATTGAATGTAAGCATGATAGTGGCAGGTCATCAAAGATTACACAAACTTTTGCTCATTCCTTGGGCCAACATATTATTTGGAATTTGACTCTTATGATACAATATCTTGCTCTATTAGCTAAACATGAGCACAACTTATCAATCTCATATATGTCTGTCTGAAGACATATGAAAAAAAGAGAATATCACAACTCTCTGCCTCTTGCAATTCCAATATTAACCAATTGTCATATAAAGACATGAAAAGCATGGGCACAAGCTTATTTAAACAAGAACTGGAACAAAATAATATTTACAGATGAGATGGCCTTTGATCTTTTTAGAAATAAGATGTCAAGATGACATGAAAATAATAATAGGTTCATTCAACATCTATCAAAGTCATGTCAGAAAATTATGGCATGGGATGGAATTTCTTTAAAAGACAAGACCCCTTTGTTTTGCTTCACAGACATTATGAATGGATCTTTTTTTTTTCAAGTACAAAAGAGTTGTATGGAAACTGCTGGGAGTTACAACAAGATAATGATCCTAAGCACACTTCATGTATCACAACGGAATTTTACAAGGAAAATAAAATTAAAGTCATGGACTGGCCATCCAACAGTCCAGACTTAAATCCCATCAAAAATGTGTGGCAAATTGTAAAAAATAATGTAGAAAAATGTATGCCACAAGATATTGACGAATTAAGACAATATATGATTAAAGAATGGGAAAACATTTCAGACAAAACAGTGAAAAATTTAATACATTCAATGAAAAATAGATGCGAACCAGTTATAAAAAAATAATGGAGATCGAATTTCATATTAAAATTTATTTGGTTGATAGAGTATGTAATAAAGTTTAAGTGGACAAAATTTTATCTAATTCTCTTTTGTGCTTGTCAAGATATACAATTTTTTGTCTCCGCCATTTATTTTCGTTACACACTGTATAAAGGCAAGCCGTTGGCGCGATGACGAGAATCCAAAACGCAAATCTAAATTTTCGTCGGGATATGATCTCATGAGCGACGAAGAAAAATCGGAACGCAAATCAAAAATTTCTGTAAAATATGATGAACACATAAGCGAAGACGAGCCGAAACGAAAATCAAAACTTATATCGTGATTTTTGAGCTATGATGAAAAACCTAAAAGAGAATCAAAATTTATATCAACATATGATGACTTCGAGAGCAATGACAAAAAGCCAAAAAGAAAATCAAAAGTTTCTACAGAATACGATGAATACGAAAGCGAAGACGATGTGCCTAAAAGGAAATCAAAAGTTTCTTCGGAATATAATGACTTTATAAGTGACGATGAGAAGTCAAGACGAAAATCAAAAGTTACAACAAGGTATAATGATTTCAAAATTAATTCAGAAAAACGGGAATTACATAGAACAAAATTCCGTGAACGTGATGAAGGAATTTCCCGAGAAAGTTTTGGGAAAATCAAACTGCCCAGATCCAATGCTGAAGAAAGAGGCAGATTAAATTATCGTAATTTTGATTCTCGGTCAAGCTTTGCCACAAAAAAACAGTCCAGCGCCAAATCTGAAGAAAGAGATAGTTACCAATTTTCGAAGATCAGCTCAAATTCGTGGGAACGAAGTGGTGGTAGCAATTTAAATTATCGTGATGTCTCAGTAAAAATGATTGTAGAACCGATTTTAATGATAGACCTAAACGAGCTTTTTAAGACGCAGCTAATTTTTCTTTTGATTTATAAATTATTTTGAGCTTTATTCGTGTCTTTATTATAACTCTAGATAATTAAATTAAATTCTATTTTATTAAATTAAAGCTTCAAATTAAATCTTGTTGAGTTTGATTCATTTTATTTTGATGTTCTAATTCGGCATCTAATAAACTTTGTTTGACAAACGATCGTATATCATCAACAAGTTTTAAAGCGTAATCATTGATATTATTGTCATAATTAGGGTTAAAAGGATTTGATTTTCTATATTTTGTGATATTAAGTTGCAGATGACGGCGAAAACATTTTCCTCTGGAGCCGGAAACAATCATAAATATTGGCTTTAACAAGATACTAAGAGATAGAGTCGATAACTTAGATGCATTTAAAGATGCCAAATATGTTGATAAATAGTCTATTTGAATCGGAATTTATACGATTAAAGAATTGAAAAGAGATCACAATCCATAAAAGGTAGAATCCTTACCAATATACTCATCTATGATTTCGAGGTCTGGCTTAGGAGGAATTCCATAAAAATCTTGGGAGAAAAAATATGTATCATTATTAATAAATACAAGTGGTATAAGCGTGAAGGAAAACTAATTGGTTTTATCTTTACAATTATTTAATTCTGCGAGAAACATTGGACGATTCATCACTATCAATCAATTAATCAAACAATCAGTCGGCCAATTTGAATATAATATAAACTTCAATTCAATTAATAGTACCTTTTCGGCCAATCATAACGCCATCCACTTTCTCAAGTTGTTCTACTATTTTATCAGCATTATCAATTCCGCCGTTAATGGTAAAAACTAGGTTCGGAAAATCGCTGGCAATGCGATATACGCGTTCATAGTCAAGCTTTGGAATTGTACGGTTTTGTGCAGGTGAAAGCCCCTTAAGCCAACATTTTCGTGCATGTATGATAAAGTGATTCACAAAGTTTGTTTTTGAGACCGTTGAAATCTTTAATTGGATGTAAAACGAAAAGTACAATTGATGAAATCAAAAAATCGTCATCCCCATTCGAGAAATCAATGATTATTGAAAAAAAGAAACAACCATATTTACAAAATGATACAGCTGTTCGTATGAATCTATATCATCAACGCCTATTCGACATTTTATGCTTATTGTTATTGGTAAAATGTCATCATGTTGATTTACTTCCGCCATCGCAGTAACTATACGTGCAACTAAATCCGGTGATTTCATCAAAATCGCACCACAGTTATTATGCTATTTAGATCATAAATCAAAGAAAAAATTGATATGATCTCGTAATTAATTCTTCACCCATCGTAATAATGTTCAATTTTCTTACCTGAACTCTGTCACTCGGACATCCGACATTAATATTAATATCTCGCCAACCATTCATTGCTAATATTAACGCAGCTTGACTCATCGCCCGTGGATCGGATCCACCTAATTGTACGACTGTGTCTGAGAATGGAGGACCAAGTAGTTGGCTTAGATCATTGGCATGATAAATTATTGCATTGCAATGGATCATTTCGGTGTATAAAAGAAAATTTGGTGATATTATCCGACAAAGTTGCAAAAAATGCTAAGCATGAGAAATATTTATTTGTTTAGTAATAGATATATAATTTATGTTAAGCAATAAATTAATCATTACCTGAGTGGTCACATCAAGCATCGGAGCAACACTTAATGGTTTACTCAGACGACGACAACTCATTTTTTGATTGTCTCCAAATATTGATAAGTTATTATAAATACTTTCTTTTTTGATGTAATCATTTTCCTTGCTATGATGATCATCGTCATTTTTCGCATTTTGCATTTGAAAGTTAATATGCTTCATAGTTTTATCACCGATGATGGTGCCACCAATATTATTAGATGAGGAAAATCGAAAACAAGAGTTATTATTATTAATATTAGTAATGGTTCTTGGTTTTAGTTTTTGAATCATCAATCTTGTTTTGTTATAATTATTCATCAAAATATGGTTTAGAATAACCTTTGAAATGATCAATCGAAAGAAAATTAGAAAAGAAATTAAAGCGAGCCAGGTTAAAATTTCTTTAATCACGTGTTAAGGGTTTGTATTATGTCACGTGAATAGTGAAGATATACGAATTTATTTATTATCGTTATTTGTAAAAAGTTAACCTAGAAATTTTAATGATTATTCATAAAATGTAAGTAACCAAATATCAATCATCATGATTTAAAACTTTCGGCGATTCGATTCAAAGCTGAACCTGCTTTAAAATATTCAATTTGATTTTGATTGAAAGAATGATTAACGGGAATATCCACAGTTTCCCCAGATACTTTGTGAATTCTCAAAGTCAATTGTTTCCCGGGGGTGAAAGAGGTTAAACCAATTATGGAAACTTTATCTGATGGATCTACTTTATTGTAATCGAATGGATCTGCAAAAGTAAGCGGTAAGAGACCTTGCTTTTTGAGATTCGTCTCATGGATACGTGCAAATGATTTCACTATGACTGCGATGCCTCCCAAATAACGTACTTCGAGCGCTGCATGTTCACGAGCGGAACCTTCTCCATAATTCTCATCTCCTATAACCACCCAACGAATTCCTATAAAACCAAATTGGTTGATTAAGTATGCTACAGGTGTAAATAGACCAAAGTGTTATTTCTCACCATTTGCTTTGTATTGCCGAGCAACAGACGGTACAGCATCGTATTCATTAGTAAGAATGTTCTTGACTTTATTAACAGCATTATTCTCAGCATTAACAGCTCCAATTAGCATATTATTTGATATATTATCTAAATGACCACGGAGTTTAAGCCAAGGACCAGCCATGGAAATGTGATCTGTAGTACACTTTCCTTTGACCTTTATTAAAATTGGCAACTGCTCAGCATCTTTTCCATCCCATTTTGGAAACGGCTTTAGAAATTGAAGGCGACTACTATCAGGACTGATGAGCACATTTACATTTGAGCGATCTTCTGGTGGTGCCTGATAGGTATCCTCTCCAGGATCATAGCCACGCGGAGGTAATTCTGCACCATTGGGTTCAGTAAATTTAAAAGGTTTCCCGTCAGCACCAATAAGAGTATCAGTGATTGGATTGAATCGAAGGTCACCAGCGAAAACCATCGCTGTTACAAGATCAGGTGATGTGACGAAAGCGTGTGTTGCAGGATTTGCATCATTACGACCAGTGAAATTACGATTAAAGGATGATATGATTGTATTCTTTTCTCCTTTTTGCACATCTTGGCGTTTCCATTGTCCAATACAGGGACCGCATGCGTTGGCTAAGACAAGACCCCCTACGTTCTTTAGAACTTCCTCTTGGCCATCACGTGCAATTGTAGCGCGAATTTGTTCAGATCCAGGTGTAATTGTGAATAGAGATTTCGCTTTCAATCCATGAGCTAGAGCTTCTTTGGCTATTGAGGCAGAACGACTCATATCTTCATATGAGGAATTTGTACATGAACCAATCAAGCCCACCTTAATTTCCGATGGCCAATTATTCGCTTCGACTGCATCTTTAAATTTGCTTAGGGGCGTTGCGAGATCGGGTGTAAAGGGGCCGTTAATATGTGGTTCTAATTCTGATAGATTAATCTCGATGACTTGATCATAATGAGCTCCTTCGTCGGCACGCAGATTATGAGCAAAACTCTCAGCATATGCAGCGATTTCACCTCGTCTTGTCGCACGAAGAAAATCACCCATACGACTATTGAAAGGAAATATTGAAGTTGTAGCTCCAATTTCAGCACCCATATTACAAATTGTAGCCATACCGGTACACGATAAAGATTCTACACCAGGTCCAAAATATTCAACAATGGACCCAGTGCCTCCTTTCACCGTTAAAAGACCAGTTAATTTGAGAATTACATCTATATAAAGACGGTAATTAAAAATATTTAATATCATTTTTCTTTTGTGAAGGAAAATAATTTTTTAATTACCTTTTGGTGTGGTCCAGCCGCTCAATTTTCCGATCAATTTAACACCCAAGATATTAGGACACTTCAATTCCCATGGAATTCCTGCCATAACATCTACAGCATCTGCACCTCCAACACCAACCGCCACCATCCCCAGGCCACCAGCATTCACAGTATGAGAATCGGTACCAATCATAAGACCACCAGGGAAAGCATAATTTTCCAAGATAATCTGATGAATAATCCCAGAACCAGGACGCCAAAACCCAATATCGTATTTCGCCGAACCAGTTGCCATAAAGTCATATACTTCCTTATTAACCTCTTTGTCACGTGCTAAATCTTTATCACCCCCAGCTTCTGCTTCAATCAAGTGATCACAATGAATAGACATAGGCACAGCGACCTTTGGTATACCAGCTGATATAAACTGCAGCAATACACTTTGTGCGGTTGCATCTTGACATGCAACACGATCAGGTCGAAGATTCAGATATGATTTACCACGAATTATTTCTTGATTCACAGGATCGTCCAAATGGCCGTATACTATTTTTTCGGATAATGTCAATGGATGTCCTAATCTAGAACAAGATGTTCTTTAAGTACTATAATTTTACTTAGAATAATTTTATTCCAACAATACGTGATACAGCAAGACCGCTGAAATATATTAGCTGCAACATTCTGTAGTATGTATCCGGATAATATTTCTATCCTCCCTTTACATACAGTGCTGAGATTAAATCAAAGTGTGGATACAATAAAGTATTCGCTATTGATCAACATCATACAGTAATTGCCAAAAGTATCCAACCGCTTGTGACTTATTAAAGATTAATTACCATGAAATTTTTATAGTTTTGTAATTATTATAACAAATTTAAATGAGAACTGAATTTTAAAAAATATTAATCAAAATGCAATAAAAACAATTTTTAAATTAATATTTTGAAAATTAATATATTAAAATTTAAGTATTTTTAGTAGCGACAAAAATTAAACACTTAGATTTTAATATAATAATTTTAATTATTCTAAAAGTTTAAAACAAAAAATTTTTAATATAAAAAGTTACAGATGGTTGGATACTTTTGACTTCTACTGTAATAGATCTCAGCATCCTTATATGAATAGAAAATCCTTCACCTAAAGGAATGTTGTAGTCTACAAATATGAATAAAAATTATGATCTCCACCTCTTTTTCAGGATAGTTAAATTATCTTCAATCCGTTGATAATTGATGTATTTATCTCTTTCTAAATTTGAAATTGACACTTTTTTATTCCCGAAATTACTTGTCACAGGAATTTCTTGTGAATGACCAGAAAGGGTGTGCGCCCATTTAGATAAAATAGTCTAAATATAAGAATGAATATATGTATATGTGTATATACGCGAGATATGCTATCTTTAATTGTAGTAACGCATGTTTAAACATGTAACTCGAGATAATTTACCCTGGAGCCTGTACACGATAATATTCTTTTAAGATACATTTTTTATGAAATAAACGCCAGTTTTGATCACTTGCACATCTTCGATGATAAATTTCACTGTTTATAATTAAAATATAAATTCAATTATGATTAAAAGTATAATATAGGAAACCCATTTTTATTTTTACTGTAAATTCAAAATTTACACTTTGATATATTTCATTTTTTATAATGCATTTATTTGTAGATTCATTAATGAAGATATATTATAAATTGTAATATATTTTAAAAAATAGCTACTTGGATGAATAAAATATCAATCATATTGTTTATGATTTATAATTTGGAAGAGTTAGTAAAATGAAACGAATTATTATTACTAAGGATGTTTGTCAATTTGAAATTCATAAAATTTCAAATTTAAATAGATAATATGGTCAAATCTATCTATATAATCACTTCATCTGGAAAAACAAAATTAGATGATTGTGATTATAGAAAGATTTTTTTAATTATAACTCAAAAAAAATGACTATAAAAAAATGCAATTATAGAGAGGTGTAACTATAGAAAGATCTGATTGTCTATTAATAACTTTTTATAATTTCAGTTTAATAATTCATTAATTATCAAACTTTCTGAATTTTGATAATCAATTTTAATTATTATAGTAATAATTTTCAAATTAAAATATAAATCAATAAGAATTAATAATATAAATCAAAATCAAATATAAATAATAAAAATTCTTAGTTAATTAACAAATTAAAAATTGATATTTTTGATATAATTTCAAATTACTTATCAAATTAAAATATAATTAAATCTTTTTATAATTATTATACTTGAAAAAATAAAAATAATAATATAAAAAAAATATAATTATAAAGAGATATTTTTTAATTATAATTAATTAATAATTGAAAATTTAAAAAAAAATAATTATAAAAAGATTTAATTATAAAGAGATTTAATTATACTTAATTAAATTAAATTATATAAAAATTTTAAATATTTATTTAAATTTTAAAAAATTAAAAATATATAATTTTATTAAATTAAAAATTCTAAATAAATATAATTTAATTTTTAATAATTATAATTTTTAAAATTTATATTTATATTAAATTATATTAAATTATTATTATATTAATTAATTTTTAATTAATATTAAAAAAGTTTTATTTATATTATAAACTATTAATTTAAAAAAAATTTAATTAGAAAACTAAGAATATATATTTTAATTAATTTTATAATTTATTTTATTTAATTATATAAATTTTTTATTATAAAAATAAAATTATAAGAAATATAAATAATTTAAAATTATATTATAAAATAAGATAAATAATATTTAATTTAATAATAAAATTATTATTGATATTTAAAAATATAAATAAAATAAATAATAATTAATTTTAAAATAATATTATTTTTATCTTATTTATTTAATTTATTATATATTATTTACAAAATTATTTCTTGAAATAATTATTTAAATATCTATATAATTTAATTATAATTAAATTTTTTTATAATTATTACTCTTAAAAAACTAAAATTAAATAATTATAAAAAAAATATAATTATAAAGAGATTTTTTAATTATAATTAATTAATAATTAAAAAATTTCAAAAGAATAATTATAAAAAAATAATTATTATATTTTATAATAATAAAATTAAATTAATTATTTATAAAATTATATTTATTATTTATTATAATTTTAACTTTTAAAAAATTTATTAAATTATTAAAATTTAAAAAAATAAAAATAAATTATATATTAATAATTTATTATAATTTTATTTATTAAAATTTATAAATTTTAATAAATAAATTTTTTTAAAATATTATTTTATTTTATTTTATTAAATAATTATTTTAAATTTTTATAACTTAATATTATAATTAAAAATTATAGTTAATTTTAATTATAATAATATAATTAAAATTATTATTTCTAAACTATTATATTTAAAATTATATAAATATATTAAATACAGTAATCATCAAAAGTAATGCAATGCTTAAATTTTTTACTAATTGTAATTAGTAAAATACATAATTTTCCTTACATATAAAAGTTTTTAATTTTACTAACAAATATTTTTTATTTTTATCTCAAAAAATAGCTAAAGTTC
>CAJVPS010000437.1:0-24924 GCA_910591765.1 Ambispora leptoticha
ACAAGTGTCCCTTCGCTTATAATTTCTTTCAATGGATGTAATGGGATAGTATAAGACCTGCAAAGTAGCAAGAAAAAATCTTGTTAAGTCATTTCAAAAAGTTGCTTAACTAAGAGATATCGAAACTTACAGATGTTCAAAGAGAAACTTCATTCGTCGAAGAAATTCTTTCTCTGCTGTTGAATTAAATTTTTTCGAAAAAGATTCAGTGATGGTTTCGCGAAGTTTGTGTAATCCACCATCATTATCATCAAGAGCAACCTAAGCAAGATAGTCAGTAAAGGGAACATTGCAAAAGAATGATGATAATAGAAGATACGAACCACAATGTACTCTTGTAGGATTGATTTTATGTCCCTTGTTACTTTTTCTTTTCCGATTAACTTTGATTTAATATCCTTTCTGAGATCTTCGAGTGTTTCCCTAGAGAACGTTTTTACTTGCATTTCCGAATAATTATCCATTTGTAATAAAAGAATATGGGATAGACTCCTGAATTTTCAAAAAAAAAAGATAATCAACCCTCATCAGTAAAGTTAATCATTAAAAAGACATTCCATTTAAAAGTTCTACCTACAATATTTCGTGATAATTTTTCGTCATTATCAGATCAGAATTTTGCGCATGAGCTAACACTTTGGATCGATATGACTCAAACAGTGCCGATATGTTTTTTTGTTTTGAAAATGAACTATAAAACGATTATTGGTTTAAAAAAAATCGTGCTTACAATCAACCTTAAGAAAAAAAATACTTACAGGTATATCATTTCGATCAACGTACTCGTCAAATCCCATTTCTTCCACATTTAGCCTTAAGCCACATTCATCGTCACTTTCATCACTTTCTGATTCGTCATCATAATAGTCATCATCTTCGGTCTTTGTGCGCTTTCTTGGCTTGTGAAGTACAAAAAATTAATATACGTAAACCTTTGTATAATACATTATTTGTGTTACATTTATACTAACCTTTTCGTCGCTTTCACAATCTCGATCTAGTACTCGCTTCGATTCAGGAGTATTAACATATAGAAAAGCATTCTAATTGCACGGTAATTCATTATGGATAAGCAACAAGATTAAACAAAAAATGTTTATCCACTCTCACAAAATAACTTACATCGTCTCTCAATGTGAATATCGTTTCATCAGACACAATCGAACGTATTTCCTTTGTTTCTTCAATGGTTTTATCCAACGCAGATTTTGCATAGCTTAACTATTAAGTACGGTCAGTCAACTTCTCATTAAATAAGAATCTATAGATGATAATCTGTTCACCTTGGTAAGTTTTATCGAGTCCGACATCCAAAAAGCGTCTACTTCATGGGATGATTTCTCGTCCTTACAAAGCAGAGAATATATTAGTCTAATCAAATAACCAAAACATATCATTATAATCAAAGCATTAGGAGATATATTCCATGAAACGAGACGTAGTCTAACAACCAGAAAGACGTAGTTCCTAGTTGCAACATGGAAATAGAGGCGTAGTCTATTCCCCGAGGGAAGGCGTGGTTCACTGTCACTGGCCGAGACGTAGTCAGCCAGCTACTCGGGGCTTCTATCTCAGTTAATTGATAAATATTTACATAAGCAACACGTACATTAAATTCGTTAAGACATTTTTGAGCTTGAGCACATTTTTCTTTTGATTCATTATTTGAAATAATTCTTTCAAGTCCTTTCGTATATGTCCTATGTTCGTTAAGTTTATCTCTTGTGAAATCTTTTGCATACTGTCGTCTGTATTGCAAGAAAGAAATCAATGACCAAGTTGCATGTTCTTCAAAGTACGTTTGTGGGTCACCCATTTTAAGTGGTATTGAATTTAGTATTTTGGTATTTGCGACGGGTATACGTTATAGATCGCGAGGAACTTTTAACGGGTACACGTTATAATTTTTACTTCACTGCTAAAACGTGACAGCGATCAGCGCATGCTCCTGATTCCATATCGATATACCCCTCCAAAATAAAATCACATGCCTGAAAAATCGATTGCGTAATACAAACATTGTTATGAAATAATTGCAAATAGTCCAAAGCCATATCGTGAAGATATTACATTCCGAGCAATGAAACCCTAAAAGAGGAACAGTAGTTGTATTTGAAGATCTATGTACCAAGCCTAAAAAAATGCAAGATAGAATTGCTCCATATTTTAGTGAAGGGTGACATGCTAATATCAGTTCAATATACATAACACAAAGCTTTTTCGACTGTCCAAAACTAATGAGAAAAAATTTGGATTATATCGTACTCTTTAATGGTGCAGGTACATATGATGAGCTAGTGAATATTGCCAGACGATATACAAAAAATTGGCAAAATGCTATTGATATACTTGATAAAAGTTTACAAGACCGGGAGTTTATTGTGATCGATTTAACCAGAGCGAAAGAAGACCCTCTATATATTAGAAAAGGTTGGGACCAAGCACTTGATCTTTCTAATAAGTAGAGCCTGATTTATGATGATAAGATAATAATTATTTTTTTCCCGTTATTTATTAATACAATAATATAAATACATCCTACTCGCCACTTCTTATATAATTAAGAAGATGCACGTATCCAGCCTAGTGTTGAAATTGAGGTGGATGTTTTTAACATCTTATTCGCTACAATTCTTCAATGAAATAGCTATCAGTATCCAGCCTGATTGAAGTTAAAGTAGATGTTGAAAAATAAATAAATTCTATTTATACCGTGGGAATTTTTTATGTCAGATAAAATAATCATATATAAAAACTAAAGTAGAGATAAAGACTCATGGCTATGCTATAAAAAATATTACCAACCCTTCAGGATATCGAAATAAAGTCTAAAGTACTATGCTCCTATTTCTAAAAGTCACTTTCAGAATCTAACCCACAATTGACTCTTTTTAGAATCTATCTAATTAACTGGAATATAATATTCTTCATATTGTCTATTAATAATAGAATTGTGCATCATAGGATTGTTTTTATATATTTCAATCCATTTATTACACCATTGATTAAATTATTCCCGAGTCTGAGGATTTTTTACTTTACATCTCATTAAACCTAAAAATTTCTCATCAGAAGTATTATCATTTCTTAACAAATTCCAAGCTTGAGTGACTAATGATTCAGGTCTATTCTTGTAATTTCTTCAAGCTCTTTGTATAATCCTTGCTTTTCCAAAATCAGTCTTTGGTTTGTCACATTCATTATCCCAATGACCGATCATCAAATCACTAGGTACAAGATAATCAACATATCTTTGTTTAGTAAAATGGAATATTTTTTTGGGCTGTATATCATTAATTTTTATGAGTTTCCAGCAACCAAAACAAATAGCCACATGACTTTTATGGATTCTTGGTCTATAATAGTTGAAATTTATAAATTTACCTTTATCAAATAATGTGAATAAACATAGCCAGTGATATATACTAAATTTCTCAGCATTTAATAAATTCTGTAAAGATACTCTAACCTGTATTGCCCATTGAATCAGTGTTTCATTCTGTTTTATGATAGATAATGTATCAAATAATCTCTCATTATTGAAAATTTGATTGAGTTTATTAGCATAAGTTCTACTATAATGTAATATATATGATACAGCATATTTCATATCAAAACCAGGATGATTAATATATGGTTTAGGAAATGTTTTATCTTTTTTATCAATAATAGTAACGATATCAAAACCAGATATATTTATCGATTAGGATATTTAGACCTACCTATTTGATTTAGCCTTGCTAGTTTTACTAATAATTATATACTCTAGAATAGTATGATTCAATTTTAGTACAGATGCTTGAAGAGCACCCCATAGGACCTGGATTATTAGATGAGTTGTATATAATTGTCATATTTTGTAAGTGATGTATAAATCTGCTGATAACAATGATCGAAAATTTTCTTGGCAAAAGTGATCAGCATGAACAATGTGAACTCTACAAGTTATAGAGTATTATTTTTTATCCATCTCACTATTAACAAAATTTAATCATCTGATTATTGCTTTGCAATGGGTCTCTAGGCAATATTATAGTCAATGTGTGAATATATAACAGGTTAACTGTTAGATAATGGATAATTGACAATAATTAATGAATTGGTAGGTGTTAGTTCATTTTGATACCGCACATTTCCTATAGATATATGATTTAAATAGTGGTAAAGCTTATTGTAAAACAATGATGATGCAAAGCATCGAATTTCCAATTCCCCTTTAGATCTATAAGAAATTGAATCATTTAATCAGTGCATATAATTCATATGATACTGCATATAGTTGTGAAATAATAGAATTATAACTTTATTAATGTATGAATTCGGATGTGATATTGATGTCACTGGTGCAGTAACATGGCACAGTAATAATTATATTCTATTCTCCTTTTTTAAAACTTTGACTATCATATAATCAATATTTTCTTGGCTTAAGTTTGAAATATTTGATGCTGAAAATGATCTAATATCTCTTATTTTCTCTTTACCAATACTAACAAATAAACCATATATTTTTCCTGCTCGCTCTTTTCTTTTTTTCAATGCATCATTGGTGATATTATCAGGAAGTTATTTCTGGATTTTGTCATTAACAAGAGCCAAGCAAGCTCGATCTCCATGTTTCAGATTCTTATAATGATCGAAATATTTTTTTATAGCTTCACCAAAGTTAAAATAACTTTCAATAACTTCTCTACTCACTTTAGATTCAGTCTGCATAATTTTGTTATAATGGTACAAAAAATTATTAGTGCTTTCGTTGACTTCTATTGCTTTTTTAGAATTTTCAGGTATTATTGATGTCAATTCCTCAATAAGTTTTTTTAATATAGGAGAATCTTCTTTTGAAACATGCTTCTTCACTTTCTTGCTGGATGATTTGCTGGTAAATTTACTAACGTGCTTTTCAGGCAGACTTGAGTATTGGGGCAGACTTGGAAAGTAGGCAGTAGATAATACCAGAGATATATTCATCGAATCATTGGTATTCTGACTTCCAAACATAGCATTAATCATAGATAAGATATAGTCTTGAGATTTTACCTCTTTTACCTTCTTCTTGCAATCAGGTCTTGGGCATATTAAATGTTTTTTGATGGAATTTTCGATACAATCGTGATAATATATATGACCACAAATGAGTATGGTAATCAGATTTTTTATCTCATATAAAAAAAGTTCTTGATTGCATAATGAGCATGGATCTAGCTCTGAAATATCCACACTTTTCGTAATCTTTTCTGAGAATGAATTTTTTAGAATATTTAATGCAAGGTCTTCGAGAGATAAGATATTAGCAAACATTCTGGCACTTTGTAACTGAAGAGTGGATCTACTCATTAATAGAATTTTGCTCACCAAATTACGTATAAGGCACACATAGATCTTGGAATTATTCATCTTGGAATTGTATATCTCGGACCTGGTGATCCAAAATGAAATTTTTGATTAAGGAAAAATATGTGAATTACCCTACTGATATGGTCGGCAAAAAAAAATGAAAGGTATATTTGATAGCAAAGACATGAATCCCTAACTCAAAACATATATATATGAGCAAAATCATGCCTTCATTTTATTCATATCAGAAGAAAAAGAAAAAATAGTAGGTATATGCTTAAAGCAAAACTCATCCACATATTTCATACTCATGTCTAATAATGTATTATTTAGAATTATGATTCTCTCATGAATTTGGGAAACAAGGGTAAATAGTTTAATATCAAGTTTCTTGTTATCCCTATCCATAGATTTTTCAGATTTCCAACTAACTATCTTAGGTATAGTCTTGTCATATTCAAAAAAGAATCTATCAATGATGTAAAAGTGAAAATTCAGTGGTATTTTCTAGAAGAGTTTAAAAATATTTCTTTTAATATTCGAGTATCTGATCCCAAGGCCAAAATATACAAAGACATAAAATTGCAAGATAAAGTTAGTGATTATTTTGATAAAAATCCTGTAACGGGTCATATTCATATTATAGTAGAATCCATTAGTTAGGTTTTTATATCTACAATATTATCAGCATATATTAAAAACTTTGTAATATGTGGTTACGACTATTTAGGCTGATTATCTTGTTAATAATAAAAAATATATGTGAGATGAGAAAACTATCTATCCATTATTCTTCAATTGATCCTAGTCTTCTTACTGGTTGGGAAGTTCACATGACTGCGAGACAAATCTGTCGATATAAAAATCGATTATGTATACAGATATTTGATCAGATATGTAAGTGCCATTACTTCGTAATACATATCACAGAATAAATTAGAAGGTCATGGAACTTTTCATACATGATGCAATCATATGACCTGCTAACTGTTGAGTATTATTATTGATTGCATAATACAGATGTTTGATCAATATATCACATGCTATCACAGAAGAAAATTAGAACTTCTGCATGCACGATGTAATCATATGATCTTCTGACTAACATAAAAACCAGATTTGAATATTTTCTTTGTAAAAAATGCTTCACCACTATCTATTCAGAAAGAAAAATGCAGATTCTTTTAGAAGGAGAATATAGTTTTTGTCTTTGTATATATTGTTTTTTATCCCAATTTCATATTTACTAAACTTCGTACAGAAATGGAACAGGATTATAAATACCTTGGTTGGAAGAATTTCAGTGTTGAGTATTTGGAGAATAATTGTGACAAAGTCAGAAAAGTATGCTTCGCTTCATGGTTCGGCTATATGATTAATACAAATAGCAGGTGATATAGTTCTATGAGCAATATATTTCAAATATATAAGCTGGCTTGTGAGAAAGCTTTACATTATTCTATCAAATCTAGTAGCATTCTACAAGATGCTTATGAAGAATTTTCTAAGATTCCTGACGTATGTATTATTTTTTTATCCCATCCATAATATCTTATATGATGACATTCCATCTATTCTGAGAACCAACTTCACACCACCTTCTCATACCTGAGATTTGGGCCCTGATGGTTATTCGTGATGTATGAAGAAATTGGAGATCTGATTAAATAAGAGCATTAAATAATAAACAGAATATAGAATTTTTGTATATTGACTCCTCTATTTTTATAGAACAAGCAGAGAACGCAATATTTATCAATGGTAGAGGCTATGGAATCAATGATTGACATAAACTACTATAATCTCATTTTAGAAAAGCTTATTACTGACGCTAACACATTTTATATGTTTCAGGTTTCTCTTAAATTTGTAAGTCTAACAGAAGAGAATCCTGTTTTTTCAAATAAGAAAAAAATTGGGAAATGATTGGTAACGTACTCGTATTATAAATGATTATATTTTTTTTTTGCTTGTTCTTACTCAATACTTCTGTAGAATGATTTAATTCAAGATGAGATATTCCATTTATTGCTATTATATGAGTTGAGGAGCCTCTTTGAATCCTTTGATGCCAGTAATATTGAATAGAATGATCCACTCAGCTTCGGTTGCATTGTTGATCGAAATTTGGATATAATTTTTAGAAAGTTGTCAGAAGAGCGAAAGAAGAATTTGAGAGAAATTATAAATTTGGCATATGATCAATACGAAACAAGCCATGCTATTTCTGAATTGATTAAAATCCTTTTAGAAAAATTAAAGAGCTTGAATAAAAGGGAAATGATAGTTTCTCTCCCACCTATATCAGCGGATTTCCAAGGAAATAATAAGGAATTTGAAGACATATGCGTGATGCATAGGATTATAGACTCTATGTAGGTAATTGAGCTTTTCCATCTTGATAACTAACCAATTTCTAATACTCTTATTCTATAGCCAACATATCTGGTGCTATTTTAACAATGAAAATAAGACTGAATACACTGAAGGGACATATATCATCTGTATAGTATCTAATTTTCTTGATCTATTATTTTGCTATGAAAATAGCAAACTTAAAATTATCTGGTAAAGTTTTAAATAATGTGTTAAATATGATTTTTTATCAGAAATGATCACATAATGACTATAACAAGTTTACATACATCATAACAGGACCAAAGAAGTCTCAGAGACATCTCAACATTGGATGGATGATTCTGGAGAAATTAGAATTGGTCACAAATCCAATTTTCATGTGAAGTCCCTACTGATTGCTGGTGAAGTGAAAATTGGTCTCATGGAGGCCTCACGTATTCTTCCAACTGATAAAAAGATTCATGATGATTGGGATAAGTTGATCAAGCTTATGAAAGATGCTCATGTACGATTACTGAGGAAGCTCACTAGAGGGAGGGTTGGAGACGTGAAGGAAATAGAAGAAGATCTTAACAAGGTGCCAGTTTTTGGTATCCAAGTTGCTGGTATATAATATCACAATTATTTTTTTTTCACTCAAAACTAACCATTTCTACTTTAAGAGAAACTATGGCATGTTGGGTTATGACTATGCCATTTGGAGCCTTTTACTTTATTCAACATCTTGGTTCAGTGCAAATTTCTATGAATCGAGGCCAATCTTCACTCGCTGGATTTATGAATGAATTATGGAAGTTAAGGGTAAGGCATCTTTTTATGGAATGCGAGAAGTTGATAAACAAACTCTTGGTTAATTAATAGAATTATTTGTAGGCATCTCTACGAAACCACATTCGCATCCTTAATAAGATTGTGGAAAAAGTTGATGTGTCTTTATATAATATAGCTTTTTGTTCACCACAAGCTCGGGAAGATGTGCCTCTTTACGATGGAGAGTTAGTAACACCACGATCGCCATAATAGAGCTTGCTGATGCGGGTATTTAAAAAGACAGTGTTCTTCTACCATTAAATTTCCACCCAATAACAGGTAAGTATAGAGATATTGTATAAATTATTATGTATTTTTATTGTATCGACTATCCTGGCTTTGCTAATAAAGAATTCGAGTTGAGAAGATTATATATTATGTCGATATTTTCATGTGTATCTTGTATCGAGTTGTACACCCCATATACCCACACCGGAAAATTAATTATATGCTTGTAGTATATGCCGAAATAGATCATGTAACGATTATCCCAGATATAGAACGACGACGCTATTTTTCTATCGCTGGTTATGCGTGTTCCACGAACTTCTATGTCGATCTTGATCTTGTGTGATTGGTTAATAATTTTCCGGGTTTTTAATTATTCTGATTGGATCCCAAAACTTTGTTTGTGAACGGCGCATTCCCAGCCAACCAATTATCATCGTATATATACCCTTTTACCAATTATCAACGATTACTTACATTCCCACGATTTTTCGCGAAAGTATACGCTATTCTTTCTTGAGCAAGACTCGGCTCGTTGGATAGCGTCATTTTCATATTTCCCTGCCTATTAGTTAATATACATCGAACCTTTCTCTATTTGAACCGCCATAATATTCGGAATTATGTCTTCTGCCTATAAAAGAAAAGAATCCGTCACGTCGGAGGAGACACCAGCTACGAAAAATAATATCCACGACATATTCGAACCACCTGTATCAAGTGTTATTTCGAGCCGTGAACATCCCCATAGACGTACGTGAAAGTTTGATTTATCGTTTCTTGGTAATTAGGCAATCGCTAAGAACTTCACTGACAATAGCAATTGCAAAGTCTGCTAAACGAAATCGGCGAAAGAAGTTAACTCGATACGCCTATAAGGTTCTGGCGAATCAGGGAAAAGAAGCGACTATTATCCCCAGTAACGATAAAGACATCCAAAATAATGAAGCACCTACTGTTAATCCTAATATTCATGATAATACAGATAATCAGAAAAAACATGAAAAAGCAGAGATATTCTACAATCCAGAAAAGGTAGGTTAAATGAATGTTACTTGAGAGCGGGAGAGATATATAATTTCGTTATATTAAATGGAGCTTGAAGAAAAGGGGTAATCATCGTCTTTAAGACAGGTCTAGGGGCCGATTTCACCCTCCCTTGCAAAGCTCTATTTATAATTGAGGAAGTGATTGCGAAATTATCATTATCTTTTAGCGAGGAGAGGAAGATCCGATAAAATTCCCGCGGTTTATACCACCAAGCTATTAGATGAGAAGTAATTTGCGTATATCCGCCTCAAAATCTATTGCATATAGATATCTAGCCTACGACGATTTGATATCGACATTAAATCACTTTATTTTTTTTAGCACAAAACACAAATAGAGACACGGAAATCTACGAAAAAAGATACTGTTAATTATATCCGAACACAGTGGGTTTCTGAGAATTTTGTCGCTGAGGATCTTAAATCAACCAATTTATCCCAGCCTTCCACAGTAGTCAGTCCGAAGTCTACATTCATCGAAAAATTCTTAGAAAAAAGGCGCGAAAGGCGAATTGCAAATCAAATTCCTATTGATGACATCTCTTCGATACCAGAAAAATATATGAAGTTATTGGAGGTAGAGATATTTCGCGAACCCAATGTCTTAGAATCAATACCTCAAGATTTATGGAATGAGTTTGGACAATGGGCATGTTTTAATAAGGTTCCTTATTTTAGAAAAAAATTCCGGTATCATTCTCGACGTCTGTGGTCTAAAATAAGACATGCGTACGATCAACATACGAAGAATCAGAAGCTCTTAGAAGATCACGAAATTCCAGAAATGTTCCAGCGACACCCAAAGGATAAACTTGTGATTGCGGACGAAACGACAAAAAAAATCATAAATAACGTTCACCTCGACGGCTATAAATATATTTCAAAACCATGGTGTATTAAAAACGTTTTTGGTGAAACGATAATTGACTTCTTTGATCTGAGCAATCCAGTATCCGCGAGAGTTGCGCAATCTGCGGTGGATGATTATTATGAGCACACTCGCAAACATGTCAGTCATTAGAGTAACCAGTTTATCAATAACCTGGCAGAACAATTCGGTTGTTTGACGGATAGCAATATAGAGCCTTACGTTACGGCAAGCATGGCATCCAACCATTCCCAGGACCATCGGAGTTGCGTGAATAAATTGATGCGAGAACTTCAACCATTATCAGACGCAGTTAACGATTATCTTGGTGTTTCTTATCCAGCATTGTATGCTAAGATGAAAAAACTCAACCTAGGTTCCAATGTTCCTAAATGTTTTGGTGCCTTCCCAACAGTCGGTATTAACTTTAACTCTATTTGCCAGTTCCATCGGGATCTGAAAGATCATAGTAATACGCTTTGTGTTGTTTGTCCTCTGGGTGTGTTCGAAGGTGGACAACTGGCATTTCCCGAGTTAAAATTTGCGATTAATGCTAAACAAGGGCAGGCGATAGCTTTCCGATCACATCTTTTAATTCATGGGAACCTTCCAATAACGGCTGGGTCAAGGCATAGCGTTGTCTTCTATATACACGATACCGTTATAAAGCAAAAACGAAAATTTGCTTCTCTTTTTGATGATGGGGATTTAGATGCGCTGGAGATTCTAGATAACACTTGTTCAATCGACGATGACGTTATAAAACATGACAAGAAACTGCAGAAATGCTCCCCTCCTAAATTAGCTCCCCGGAATTCCTCAAGATTAAAAAATCATCGGCGGAGTCATCTTGGTAAGTGTCTATTATAGGTGGACAAGGTTTATAAATTAATATATATTGTTTATTAATCTCTCAATTCATAGATTTGGAACCCGCAAGAAGAGGCTTACCGGCGCAGTATAGGAAATAACGCGTCTAATGAGTTTTTGTGATGAATTTAAATTCGAAATTTATAGCCACTTAGTGTATGTATCAAACAATAGAAATTTATTATTCTTAATATAAATATATCATGCCTTTAGGCGTCTCTTTGAGGCTTGATTATCATGGGTTAAATAAAGATTTCGTGTAGGCATTTCGTGCCATTGTTATACAATAAATATATGAGATTATACCGGAAATAACTAATGTTCGGATAATTAATTATCTGCCTAAAGCCCTTGCCACGATCGATGTAGTCCTTGATCAGGCCCGTAGGGGCGAGTTACACTCATGGCTTGAGCAAGACTATTTAATAAATTAATTCGTTCTAAATCAGTAAATTCTGATGATTAATTGCAGAAATAAGATCTGTTAAATTTAATGTATTAGTTGAAATCATTCTATTAGGTCCACCGGTAAAGATAACGCTTCGAGATACCCTTAATGGATCTGGAATAAGTGAATGTGTATTCTCACTCTGTATGTTGTCATCGGGGTCAGAACCAGAAGTATCAGACGATCCAGAATCAGACTGTTCATATGATGAATCGTAATTTTCAATATGTATACTTGGATTGAGTCGTTTTACTACCTTTTCACTAATATTTTCACAACTATTCACATCAAGATATTTTAAATTAGGACACGAACGGGCTATTTCTTCAATTGTTTTATCGGAAATGTCACAAAATCCAAGTTTAAGATGCTGAAGTTTAGGACAAGAACGAATAACATTGCATATCGATGGTTCGGTAATGAAATTACACCCTTCAAGATCAAGATATTCTATTTCGTGGCATGTATGAGCTAGTGCCTCAACAACCTCATCGCCGACATCATTATGGGAAATATTGAAATGTTTTAAATTTGGAGAAGACCTGATAATAGCTACAATAAGAAAATCGTTTCGAAAAGCCATATCATGGGCGAAATCAAGGTACTCTAATTTGAGGTGCGTTTGTACTAACATACTAGTATCTTTGATTTTTCCACGACTAGCCGGTATACCTAAGCATCGTAAATTAGAGCATGAGTTTAAAATACAACTTATAGTTCTATCAGTAATCCAATGCGCTTCATTAAAATAAAACTCTCTCAAATTACGACACGATTCCGCAATTGCTATCAATGATTTATCGGTAATACCTCTACAGTAAGAAATACTTAGATATTCTAATTTATTGCACGTTTGCGCAATCTCACATAACCCTCTATCAGATATCATTTGATTATCTCATAATTAAGGTGTTTTAAATTTGGGTATGATGAAGCTATTCTAATTAATGTCTTATCACTAATGCCCACGCTATTTTTAAAGTCTAAATAAATTATATTTGGGCAGTAATTTATGATAGATCTAATTAATTTGTGTGTAATTGAATGATAATGTGAAATTTTTAAGTTTTTCAGCTTTGAAGCATAAATTGGTTTTTTCTTCCTGCATATTAATTTTATGAAACTTTCTAACCGCGTTCGATATCGTTCACAATAATTATATTCATCTGGGAAATAATGACCGTAATGGATATCATTACCTTTTAACTCAACTCTCCTCCATAGTAGCGGTATACCACATTGGTACCAAAGCCGATTAACAAACAAAGCGGGATAGAAGGATCGATCAATTTCTAAAAAATATAAGATCTGTTCTAGTAATTCCGGTAAATCAAAAATATTTTGTTGCGCCATTCTCAAGAATATATATTATATATCTTTAATCGAAAAAATAGACACAAAATGTCCTGCTCTGCAGACTAATATTTGAATGATCGATTTAGGCACGTATATTATTTATTTTCTTGATATTTTCAACCATGCTTAACGGATTTTGAAAGTAATTTTACCCGTTGATGATATCGATCTTCGGCTTGTTTCATAAATAATCCACCTGGTCGATAAATCCATTCAATTACTGCATGCTGAATTATTTTAGCAGAATTAATTTGTCTTCTCCATAAACGATATGTCTGTTGGATAATTAATGATGCACGATTCTTTTTATACAATGCTAATTGAACTTTAAAATTTCTATATTCAGGGTCATTACCTATTTGTTTATGGCTGGTTAAATTATTTTTGATACGAAATACAAAATTTTCCCAGTAATCTTTATTATTTATTTCATATTCTAGTTTTAATAAACGCTTGCATACATACTTTGGTGGATAATATTTTGCAAACCGTAACCATGCTTCTGACATTTTAATATTGTTAATGATATAATTTTCACCATATTCACTTAACCTGTCTCGCACTCTGTTATAACTCATTATATATTTACTACTTATTTTAGACGTATTTAATATGGTTTTAATTTTTGCGTATATAATGATTAGAAGATTAAAATCAGATGCTACATGCTTATCACCCGAAGCAATTAGTGATATAATTACTACTAAGGATTCAGCAAATGCATTATGGGATCTAGCTAAAAAATATAATGTACAATGCAACATGGTACAAAATTTTAGGTATATATGCTATGCATTTCCCGAATATTCTCAATTAACTTAACCTCACAACTAGTTCCATTAAGTAATGTGAGAGTTTTATTTGGGAAGTCCAGTTTCATTACATTTTCCTGGAACTACGGCTGACCCAATATTAGTACAGATTCAAGTTTGGGTTCATTGGTAACGAAAACATCAGTAACTTTTACTTGCTCCTATTTACGATCTTGAGATTGGATCGAAATCTCTATTGTACGAATTATTCCCAATATATTGAACTTGCTAATGGGACTATATATTTCTGTATCGGAGGTATTATCAATTTTCAAGCCTACTATTTTTGCTATACTCTTGTCCACAATATTATAATTAGTACCAGAATCCAATATAACGGTTACTGGTGCTTTATTAATTTCACAAGATAAAATTCTCATAGTGATGTTTTATTATAATAATATATTTAATTCTGGATTTTTAAATTCGTATTAATAAATAATAATTTCGCATTTAAAATGACTGAAGCTAATAACAATATTGATGACAACCTGATGAAAGAATCCATAAAAAACTTTAAACGATGTTTGATTGACATCAATGATGAAGTTGTGGAGGGAATAGTTGATTCAGGCTCAGAATGTCCAATTATCACTTATGAGATTGCGAAAAAATTGGGTTTTGTAAAAGATAAAAGTTTACCCAATATTACCGATAAAGCAGTATCTGATATTGTTAAGCAAGTATCGGGTAAAAAAATCTGAATCTCTCTTCACCAATTACTAGAGATAGTAAAACCCAAGGTTCATCAAGAACTTATAAACTCGATAGCAAACTTGGATATCCCTCAAAGAAATCATACACCATGCAAGGCTAAAAGAAAGTGCAAAGCTAGAAAAAAACTAATTTTTAATGATACCGCATCTGAGTCCTCGTCTTCATCTGAATCTGGGTCTGACTCTGAATTGTTTAGCTACGAAGTGACTACCTCCGACAACGATGATAAAGATTTTACTGTGGATATGATGAAAGCAAAGAAGCGTAATTAGTTATCATTATAAAGTCAAAATGGTTTCGCTTCTTCAGATTTTTGTCCCTACTTTCTGTAGTTTACTATAATGTAGTTTTGTATTGGAGAAGTGTGGTTATCGAATGAATATCAAAGTGCTTCCCTAGCGATTATATAGACATGAGCTAAATTCTCTGCCCCATGCATCATCACAGCATAAATGGCACCTATTTTTCATAAGAATTTAGGAATTAAACCATATTCTTTTAAGAACCTATTAAACCATTTAACTCCAGGTTTACCTGGATTACCAATTCGATCAGAAGATATAGAATTCTGTATTCAGGTTAGTAATTCTTTGGCTTGTTCTTGATTCTTTTCTATAGATCTAAATTTTCGAGGAATATCTGCCTAACCTCTGTTCTTCACATAACCCGTTACTTCCGAGTCTGTAATATGTAAAGTTATAAGTTCAGCGGGGCAAATACAAAGTATCACCATAATATCAGCAAGGGCCAAATAATCGGGTGGAGTTTTTAAATCATACGTATCTAATCTTTCTTTGACTGATTCTAATATAAATTTATCTGAATAATTAATATGATTGGTTTTAGCCTTTTTCTGATTGTCCTTCTGGATTTTGTTAGCTTCTTCTGTAAAATCAGGAAATTTTGTGATCTCGACTATTGCGGGTAAAGTACCAAGGCTTCTTAATTCTCTTCTGAGTCAGAAAAGACGTGATGAACCAGCATTAGCATTTTTCGCTGATAGGGCTAAGATATAAGCTTCAGCTCTTATATCCCAAATACTAAGTTTATCCCATAAAAGTTGATGCGTCATCTCTCCAATTGTTTCTTGTATGGCTTGATTAGAAATAACAATGTTTACTGTGGAACAAGGCACTTTGTGCGTAGTTTTGCTTTTTGGTTGAATATTTTTCTGAATAGAGAGACGACATAAGTCGCTTTGCAAATCAAATAAGTTATCAACTTCACCCTTACTAAATCCATATCTATTTTGCAAAATTTGTTTTGCTTTCTCTCTGATAATCTCTTCTTCCAAATTTTTTGGAGGCTTGGTTACAACTATTCTACAATTACCTTCAACTAAATTTATAATTTTATTTTTCCCACCTCTCTGATTAGGTATCAATACACCTATCTAATCATTGCTAAATTTGAATCCTTCTTAAAGATGCCTGCGTGCCTGATTCCGCTTTCTATTATCAGTTAGATTCTCAAGAAACTCTGAGATGTATTGACTGAGATCAGCTACACTCATCTCAGAGCTGAGATTATATTTTTCTATAATTTTAGTTGTGATAGCTGACATGTTTGAATGTTATAGTAGGTTGGGTAGATTATGGATAGTTCTTTAGGTTATATACACTATAAAAAATATTTTTTCAAATCGAAATTAATTATCATAAGTTGATATACTGTATATATCCAAAAATTGAATGAGTCTCAGTTATTGTAATTCTGTCAGAAAATAGATGTGGGTAAGACACGAGATTGATCAGGTAGGAAGTGTTACTTCTCCCAAAATAAAGTCTTGGAATCCATAGCCCCTTTTTTCCTCTTTATCTCTTGAAAAAAAGATATATATGTTATCAATACAATATATACTACCTTTTTCTAGCTTCGAGCAGTTACTGTGAGAAGGCAGGAGTCCTAGAAAAAATAATCAATATATGTCAAGTATATGATTATACTTCATATCTAGAATTAGATAAGTTGGATATATTATTCTCAAGCATAATAATTTTTGCACATAATTCAGCTTGCTTTTTCTGTGATAATTTTCTCTACTTTGATACTTGCCTACGTGTTTACTACATGTATTATGAATGGATACATTTAACTTGCCACAATCTCTACAAGAAGTACGTACTGGAGATTTCCAATGAACATAATATCCTTCTGGTCTATAACTACCTTTTCCGCAGATTTTTCCAATCCTATTAATATATGGGCATTTATAAAAAGACATCAGGCTTCGTAACTTTTGTATATAAGAATTACTTTAATCAAATATATATATTTTTTGATGTCCAGCTAAAATTTCTGAAATAATTATTTTTATTTTAAAGATTTATCTACAAATTATTATAGTTTCAAAATTATATTACATATACTTTTTGTCAGATCAAACAATACGCATATACAAATAATACATATACAAATCAATAAATAAGTTTGTTGAGTGAAGCAAAAAAATATTATTGTGAATCATTATTGCCGAGTAATAGCTCTTTGAGCCTACAACAATAATGCTTAAATCAAAAGTCAGCTGAATATAATGAAGTAAAAAGACTTTTTATGGCTTTAACGGATCTTGACTATAAACCTGGCCATAGAGAATATATATTTTATAAATACTGACTTGCATCTAGGCCCGAAGAGGCAACCCTAAAGAGTTATGATCATACCAGCTCTTTTGATAAAAACAATACTGCGCTTTTAGATGCATATCAATCTGAAGAGATTCATTCTCAATATATAATTTGGATAGCAAGAAAAGATTATATAGTGATCGATCATTCTAGTGAAGTTTATAGAATACCTGATACTCACGAATGTATTAATGGGAACCAGCCCCTCTGCTTAATTATCGATATTGATACAAGGCAAAAACCTGATCCTACAAATCCTAAAGTACCTTCCTTAGATGATAAAAAAATTACTTGTGATGATTTGTTATCTCAAATTTTAGTCACTTGTGCAGATGCATTAAGCCTTATTCCTAATTGTATACCTTACTTAAATTCTTTTGCCTTAGCTAGTTCATTAAATGCTGAGAAATGTAGTTGGTATATTATTTATCCTCGTGTCCGATTCATAGATTATAGAGAACTTAAGGGATTTACAGAAAAAGTTATGGAATTAGTTGGGGAATCTTATTCAAAATTTATTGATAATGGCCTTCCCAAAACACATTTTAATCTTCAGCTTCTCAGATCAGCAAAGGAAGGTCATATAAAAAGACCAGCTATTTCTTCAGCTAAAAACAGATTTAAAAACCTAGATGATTATCTGGTTCAGCCTAAAGAGAATTATTCTGTAATCTGACCACAAATTTTTTCTTCTGAGGAGCCAGTAAACCAAGAATCCCAGCCTATTAATGATGAAAATGCTTTGAGTAGAGGAGCTAATCTAGTTATTGAAAAATATGGGTGACTTCAGATTGGAAAAATTGGAAATGATTTTATTAATTTTCAAGCACAATCTATTAAAAAATATCCTATATATGATGTTAAACATGATAAGGATCAACTCTATAGATTTATTTGAAAAAATAGAGATTTCGTACTTAAATGCTATCACCAAAAACAATATAAGCTGGAGCATAAGGGACTGAGTTTTGGTAAGGTATCAGACAAAGTCGAATTACAAGCAAAGCCTAAAAAGTGGATATTATGTGAAAGATTACCCAAGGCTCTATCAACTCCACATCAATTTTCTGAATTACCTGGAAAAAGTATTAATGTAAAAGAAATGGAGGATGTCTTAGATACTTTTTCAGACTTCTTAAGTGAAGAACCTAGCACCACTCTTATTCGTTCTACTGTAGGTACTGAAAAAACGAAAATACTAAGAAAAATTTTAATATCTTTAGTTCAAAGTAGTGCCAATTTATCCTGTACTATATGGATTTCTTATCGTAAAACCCTTAGCAATGAATCTAAAGCTAAACTTAAAGAATTGGAAAAATTCAATTTCAGAGTAGGGCAATATCAGAATATTGTGGCTGACTTAAAAATACGTAAGTGGGATCTTATTATTATATAGGTTGAAAGTATTCTTCATCTTGATTTTCAAGGGGCCGTTCTTGTATAGCAATTTTAGATGAAGCAAATGCCATTATGTGTCAAATGGCTAGTGGAGTTCATGCTCAAGAATCTGCCAATGCCATGCGCAATTTGTTAAATATAGTCACTCATGTTGTTGCTATGGATGCTTTTGCAAATGACTCAACTTTAGCTTTCTTAAAATCCTATCGAGATAAGAATGTTCAGGTTATTGACAACAAATATCAATCACGTAAAGAAGAGATTATTAAATTTCTTTACGATCCAGATAAAGATTCAGAAGGTATACGTAGAGATTTTAAGTTGCTTCAAGAAGGTAAGCATATTGCATTTGTTATGACTAGCTGTAAAAAAGCCCAAGCCTTGGCTGATCAAACATCTAAGTTGCAAAAACCTGATGGTTCATTTATTTTATCCCAGATTTATTTTGATCAAATAGATGAGAAACAACGTCAAGATGATTTTGCTAATATTGATATCATCTGAAGTGCTCTTGACTATATAATTTATACAAGCACCGTGAAAGCTGGCATCTCCTTTGAAATATCTGATTATTTTAATGCAGTTATAGGAATTACTAATATCACTACTTCTGTCCATATTGAAGTATTTGCTCAGATGTTGTTCAGAATCTGTGACTGCCCATTACGTATAGTTTCTCTTTATCATAACAAAAAATTCAATATTTTCAAAGAACTGTATCGGAAACTCATTTGGGCTGAACTTTCAGCATTAAGACCTAGAGACTTATCAACAATAATAAAAGGCCAGCGTGCATAGGATAAAATTACTGATTGTTATGCACTTAATTTATCTCCAGTGGTAGAAACTTATATTGAAGTTGAATATCAGAGATGCTTATCAGCCAAATATTTTTCTGAGATTTTTTGCAGTCTCATTGTTAGTACTGGAGTAATACTTGAATTAATTTTAGTGGAAGATACTGAAAAAGTCAACAGGAATAGAATTTCTCATACAATTAAAAATACCGAGAAAAAAATTAAAGATGCAGATGCAGAATCAATAGCAAATGCTCCAGATATTAGTTCTAATGAAGCTGAAATTCTTAAGCAAAATCCTATACGCTCTTTTGCTGATAATATGGCTTTACAACATCATTATTTATGGAGAATATATGCTTCAGGTGATATTGGTGGCAAGGATGATATTCGAGACTGAAGTATGAATAATGATGATTGGGTTAAGCTTTGTGACATAGATTTTATAAAAAGATATAATAATCCTGAACCTTTACAACATTTTAGAAGGCTGACCTATTTCAGAAGACAAGGTTCTAATGCAATAAATTCTATAGAAAATCTAAAAATCAAAGAAGAAATGCAGTGAGAAGATTCACATGAATCTATAGATCCATCTTCAGTTGATTTGCATAAATTTTATTCGGCAAAGCAGTAGAAAGCAGTACATAATCTTGTTCAATCAATAGGCTTTAGAGATATAGATGATATAAGTATTCTTTCTGGTGATGATGTAGCTAAGATGTTTGAATAATCACAGGAAAAAATCGTTAAAATTCAAGAAAATGCATTATTACTCTTTGGCTTTAAGATCAGAGCTAAAGGATTACCTGATCTCAATGCTACAATAAAATTCATTAATGCAATAATGAATAATTGGTGTGGCTATACTGTTAAGAGTGGGTGAAAGCTCTTGGGATCAAAAGATCAGCGAGTGTGGAAGCGCATCTATTAGATTCATCGTGTACTAAATAATGAAGCTAGTTTTGAAACTATAGAAAGAATAACGGCTATAAAATTAAACGATTCTAATTATTGTCCTACAAATCCAATTCTTCCATCATATAAACCTGAATCAGTTAATGAAATTCAGAAACTTTTTAATTCAATACCCATTATCACTGATATTACCATTTCAAAATCCAGTATTGAGATTTGTGAAGAAAGTTCTTATAATAATATAATTAAGAAATCTGTAACAAAATTACCACAATTATCTTCTTTGGTATTAACTCAGAATGAATCAAATGATTCTAAGCAATTTTCAAATATTATTGAAATCAAGAAGGAAATACCTGAACCCTTAATTTCTTTATCTTCAGAATATCTTATTAAAAACGAATCTGATATTGATACTCTTATCTTTTATTTACAAGAAAAATTCCAAATGTCAAAAGAAAAATTGAAATAATGATGAGCCAAGATTGCTTTTGAATTGTGGGATAATTATAATTATTGGAAAAAAGAGCGCGAGAGTATGAGTAAGGCTAACTTCTTAGAACATAAGCAAAATTTTGAAACTAAGATGGGTGTACCTACTACTCCGCACAAAAAAGAACTGAAAAATAAATATTTAGCAATCATTAAATATACATAGGCATTATAAATTTTTAATAAAGCAGACATAAGATACTAAGATAATACAATCTAGTTGAGTAGTAATTTTTGGAGCAGAGAAATTACTACATTCAGCTAGTCATTCATCTCAGGTAAGGGAATTTTTGTCGCCTCTTACAATAAGCATGAGAAAAAATTCAAATCAAAAATTAATATTCTGATACTTATATCATATAAAGGGGTTTTTGTATCACACGATTTTGATTAAGATAAATTTCACATAATAATAAGTACTTCTAATATATAAGGTATGTATGAGTCAGAGACTCAAAGCTCAGCTTTCTCGATAACTATTTTTGTGTTATCTAATTTAGGTATCAATAAAAATGATATTTTAAGATATCGAAAAAAGTGATACTCTAAAGTTTTCGAATTAGTGGTATTCCAGGTTTTATTTTCTGATTATAAATAGTATTTATATTTTTTGATACATGTTTAATAAAGATATCCCAAAGTTTTCGATATAATGATAATTTGAAATATATAAAAAGATGATATTCCAAGATATAATTATTATAGAAAGATATATAATATATAAAATTATGCTTTGGAATTACATACAAATAGGTATCGAAAAAAAGTGATATCTCAAGATATAATTATTACAGAAAGATATATAATATATAAAATTATACTTTGGGATATCAACAGATATGATAACAATTTGGTACTACGTGCTTCATCATTAGGTGATATTTAAATAAATTATAACAGTTAGCAATTTGGCACTACGTACCTCATCTGTGATCAATATTCGAGTGCATTATAATAGTTAACAATTTGGTACTATGTACCTCATCCATGATCGATATTCGAGTGCAATATAATAGTTAGCAATTCGGCACTACATGTCTCATCCTTGACTCACAAATAATGATATATGATTGGATATATCGTCAGATATATTTTTTTGCTCATGTAATCCAGTGATAGAAATTGGTCACGACTAAACTGATATACATTATGTTGCATGTGAGTGATGACAAAAATTAGCCACAGTCATCATTTGATAGCATTCCAATAATATACTCAGTAACATAACCAATAGCGTATATATAGTATACCTGATAGCAATTAGATAGTATACGCGATAACATTCCCCAATAATATTTATGATGTATGTATTGACTCATGAAATGAGAAGACTTTGCCTCTAGCAATTACATATATACATTAGGCCTCATGAATGAAGGCATATGATTGAATATATCATTGGTATATTTTTTATCCATGTGATCAATAACGGAAATTAGCCACGAACACCAAGTTAATATATAAATATCGCAATTAACCTGTCAAACTCACATTAAGACCAATCCGGTTGCATAACCTATCTTAGCTATTTTATTACAATAGAAATTGGTTAGGAATGATAAGTCAATATATGATAATATGAGTTATAATAGAAAATGCGGAAGGAATAGCCTAGTACATCATAACCTAATTCAGTTATTCTATTATAGTGGAAATCACCCACAAATACTGAACCAGCATACAATGCTGGTGGAACGTCTTAACCTAATTCAGATATTTCTTTCCAAAGAAAATCGACTAGAAGATCAAATTCAATATCGATATTTTTTTAATCACTTATATAAAAATTTGTATATTAGCTTAATGTTCTAAAGAGTATACAAGCTGTCTACCTATCTATGTGTCATAAAATATATATCACAACACTTAGTCTGTGTCATAAAATTCGGATCATGACATCTTAGTCTGTATCATAAAATTCAGATCATGACACCTTAGTCCGTGTCACAAAATTTGGATCACAACACATATCTGAGTGGGAATAATCTTACTGAGTGGGAATAACCTATACTAAGTAGAAATAACATAATTATGTTATTTCTATTACATGTTACACATTTTCCAAGAGGAAGCTATCATTAATCAATAGGTAAGATTATTTATTTTTATATGATGTATTTTTCTAATTATTAATATGTTACGCATTTTTCAAGAGGAAGCTATCATTAATCAACAGGTAAGAATTCTTATTTAAATAACTTGTCATAAAATCTGTCTTTCTTATTTATACTTTCTATTCAAATCTTATTAAAATAATGTCTAAAGAACAAATACAACAACAAACTAATTCTCCAGATGATAGTTCTTTTACTAAAATAGCATATTCTCAATCTGAAAATATATTCAACCTAATGTCAACTATACCAAAACCAATTTCTGATAATCTTTGATTAATATCATTAAATATCATTCAATAGGTATTGTTAAATATTAATTTTTAACTTTATAGGTCACACACAGACTGCCACTACTTTTAGTTCATCAAAATCACCCGCTCTCACTGGTTCATCTAGAATATCAACTGGTTTACCAAGAATATCATTTAAACCATACAATGCAGATGAGCGTACTCAATGTGAAAAATACTACAATAAAGTTATATTAAAACAAGATTGACAACTCAAAGTGATTTATGAGCTCTAAAAGATGATGTTTGACAAATTAGAAAGAATTGAGGTATAAATGAGAAAGGAATAAGACAAAAAAATAGATTTAAATGGAAAAGTGTGGGCTGTAAGTATATATTATTTTAATTCTCTTATATATATTGTTGAATTCAAAATTTGAATAATTATAGAATGGTTATAGCAATATCTGTTCAAGTTTTTTTCTAACTAAACTATAGTCACAATTTAATGATTATAAGAAGAGACTTGAATTCTGGCTCAACCATAACTATCCCAACTATTTGCAAGAAATCGAAAAACATGAATAGACCAATGCTTTTTCTGGATAATACCACTCAGTGATAATTATCATAATTATAGTTTTATTGAATTTTATTAATAATTTTTATATCTCAATTAGATTATGAGAAGAATGAAAGACATACATAGTTTTAATGTGGTAGCAGTTAAGAATAGAGATGGGAGTCGCAACTAGCCGCAACTCTATCGCAATTTTCTAATTAGCTATCACAACTCTGTCACAATTCTCTAATTGGCTGCCACAAGCTGCAATTAGTTGAGGAGCTATCTTTAGTTAAGAAAGTAATTTTTTGTATCTTTGGAATGAATAGCTTATCTCCAATTAATAATCAAAAAAATTTCAAGGAAATTTCTGAATGGAAAGTATCATTAGAAGTGGCTGAATGTTATAATAAGTTATTTTAACTTGGAAATGATGATACCAGTAATATTAACCATATTGCTTATATCACCTTTCCATCACTTCATGAAAAATCACTATCTATCAACTTATGTATATATATTGTGAGCATATGCGATATTGTGCTAAATTCAAACCATCCATCAATTAAAATAAGCAGAACTTCATTGTAACACTGCATAGATAAATACAAAGTAAGCTTTTACTCTATAATATATATAATCTTTTATGACTAATATTAATTTTCTTTTAGGAAATATATCAAAAAAATACAAATCTAATATGCGAAGACTCAATAAGTATTATTGAAAATGAAAGATATGATGAAAAAAAATAGATTAGAACTTGAAGTTGATAAAGATGATAATAATATAAGTGATAATACTATCCAACAAGAAGCATATAATTTTTATGCAACAAATGACTTATTTACAGAGAGTGAAGATGAAAATATTGATCAATTAGTTAAGAATTATTAGAATTATATTTAAAGTAATACATTTATTAAATAG
>CAJVPS010000438.1:0-24923 GCA_910591765.1 Ambispora leptoticha
AAGGTTAAAGATTCAGGAAAAATAATTGGTGGATATAATCCATTGGAGTGGAATTCAGACGGTGGATGGTGCGAGACGCAAAATAGCTTTTTATTTCAATTTGACTCGAATGAACCCGATGGATTTATAAGCAAAATTAAAGATACAAGACATAGTATTTATTGTGGTGAAAAATGGGGACCAACATTTGGAGGTGAAGATGTAACAGATGATTTAGCTTTATTTGATTCAGAAGATAGCAACCATTGTAAAAAAAGTTCATATGAGCACGCTCTATTGAGTTCTGATAATACAATAACTTATTTTGAGGTTGATAATTATGAAGTATTTCAAATTTTGCAGAATTAATTTTAGTTTATTTAACAATATTTTTTTTGTTTCCTTTCGAATTTATAAAAATACAATAGAAATAAACAGTGAGTATGTACAAAATAAATTTTCGTTTAAAATACTATAAATGAAGTTTATATTAAATATTAATTCTTAAATTCTTAAAATGGTGAAAAACAATCAGCAATTAAAGATTATTAATTTTTGAAGCAACGAAAATTACTGTTAACGCCAGTCCAAATTCTTTAAAGCACAGAAATTTCAGTTATTATCATTTGATGCTGTTAACAGAAATTATACATATATTTCTTAAGTATTCAACTAAAAAAATTCAAATATATGTAGCAAGCTATCTAGCGATAAACGTCTAATAACGATGTCAAAATGCTTGTAGATTTTTTGTTGGAATCATCAAAGCATATAAGCGTTAGTCTTTTTGGAATATTTTCCAACACTTCTTTAAAATAGAAACTTCAAGTGCATGTAATACATGTAGTAGCTAAAAAGTTGTATGAATTTGTTGCAATTTCATCCTTATCAAGGGCGGCAAATTCTTTTAGATTCGTTACAAAAAAACTGCTTCGTGATAGATTATGAAAACTTCAAGGATTTCTGCGCGTGTACATTTTCTAGCCGCGCTGAATTTTCCGCAAGTATAGGTTATAACTTGTGTTTTATATCCTTATGTAAACCTTTTTATGATTGTCTGCATAGCTAATGACATGATAGATGTCAATACTGCTGAGGATTACGAATTAAAAAACAATCAATGGAATAGAAGAGGAAACCGCAAAAGAAATATGTAAAAAAAGGCCATATGCTGATGAAAATGATCTATATAGTAAGGTGAACATAAAATTAGATGCAAGAAAAAAGATTAAGATAGTAGAAATGATATAATCAGTAACAATTAATAATATTCATAATAATACTAACAATAAGAATAATAAATAAACCAGTAATATATTGTTGATAATTTTTACTCGAGGATTAAGCGAATTAATTGAATTAGCTTTTTCATCCTAAAATTCTCTTGACATTTATTAGAAAATCTATTTTCTAGAAAAATTCGTTGAACAAATTAATACGAGTTATGGCATTTATATTTAGTCATTTAAAAGATGAAATTTCATTTTTCGACAAACTTTTGTCTCATTGCGGATCCCTAACTCCGGATGTTATACGCGTAAAGTCAAAAATATGGAACAGATAAAATATAAAATTATGCATGGTTGTTTCCCAAACATTAGCGTTATAATGAGCGATAACGATAATAATTCTAATCGATTATTGAAAACACCGAAATTTCAAAACTGGCGCCAAATCTAATAATAAAATTTTCCATTCAGTTAATCCGCGAATCATTGGAACAGGTAACTTTCTTCCCTCTTTAGAAGGACAAAAAACAGAAGATAACGATAATAAATAATCGTAAATAGAACCACCTATGCATAGCGATCGTTTTATGCTCAGGATTGGACGTTTCTATTTATAATACGCTAATGCAAATTAATATTTTTATGATGAGGAGAAAATTTATAATATTTAATTATTTTCTTTATTATACGCATGGAACAATTTTTTGTCATTCCGATAATTTTCCGCTACTACATCAATACTGAATATAAAGAATGCTCTGTAATGAACTTTAAAACATCAAACTAAATTTATGTGGTCTTTTTGTCATAATCAATACCGACATAACTTAATAGTAAGATATAATTACATTCATTCTTATCATTATTGTTATAATTATGTGAGAATTTTGATGTTTCTTGTGCTTGTTGTATGAGTTTCTTGTTTAATCTTGAATGTAACGCCAAAGCATTCTTTAATATTATCACGTAGATATTGAATCCCATAAAAATCGATTACTAGAATTCAAACAATTGCATACCAGCCAACCTAACTGATTATAATAACACTCACGTAAAAACACTCAACTTCCCAAGTCGCACTTTAGAAACATCTTCCGAGCATAAGACCATCAACAACAGCGACAACCACTGCGAAATGGAGTCCTCCGCGAGTAACTGCTTCGCGGTTCTGTTTCCGATATCTTCAGGCGTTTCACCGGTTAGCTGCTTCTTCGGCAGAAAATAAACGCCGGTCGTACATCTAATTATAAGCATATATTAGTTATATTAGATAGATAAAACAATAATTTTATTTTTGTTTATCGTTATTACCCAAATTATACATGTTTCCAGATTCTCCATTTTGTTTGCTATTTTTGGTGGTGAACAGCTAACTGCATGAAATTGGTTATTGAGATGAAAAACATGTACGTATCCGCTTTGTCCCGACCTTCATCAACAAATTCTATTGGTTTAGTGCACGAATATAAACACTTGAAATTTATTTCACCGCCACCCAGAGGGCATTCTCCTATGTTGGAAAACTCATTGAGGAACTGACATCACCAAGTTCTTCATCGGTCATCACATTGTAAACAAACTTATCAAACTATACAATGCCATTACTAAAGCTGAGAGTAGAATTGAGATCAGAAATCAAAAAATCACCGTCTCAATACAATATATAGTATATATAATCAGGGCTTTAAATATAATAATGATAGTTTCCCGGGATAAAGATAATATTTTTGAAGTATTCATTCAAATTACAAAAAGATTAGAATTGAGGATTTCATTTTACTGCAAAATGGCAATAGAAATAATAGAAAGTAAGTTTTTTAAAAATTTGATAATCCAAACCTTTTTCCGACGCCCATAAACCCGAGCTCAGATTCATGAAGTTCCGACCACTCAAACATTAACAAATTATAGCATTCTGAAGTGAAATCTTAATGATTGGATTTTAGTCTTTTTAATGTTGCAAATGTAAACATGAATAGATAATTATAAGATTTATTAAAAATCAAAAGCCCCGGAGTAAGCATAAAATGGAAACTCAAAATCTTAGAAATCATACGAAATTATTTTTATTTAATTCATATTTGTATCATACATAATAACTTCTTTTTAATATGAATACATACTTAGTTTATGTTTTTAACAGACATTTCTTTTAGGATAAAAATTCTTACTAAAATTCACACTTCGTATTTTAGAAACCCGCGAAATTTCTAGTTGTGTAATTACGAAACTGTATATATAGAACTGATCCAAAGACAGACCAATGTGTGGTTTAAAAAAAACATTTAATAAACTATTTTAAAGCTCCTTAGAATAGACCTATTTTTGCGGTTTGAAATAAATTTGTTATACTTAAATATGCAAATAAAATATCGATTAATAATATTATTTTAAAATAACTTGATGAGTGTTTTGAATACCGCAAAATCGACATTCTGAACAGGTGAGCTATTTCTTTTTAGTCCCTCAAAATCTTCACTCTAGCATCCAATCAAGTCTTTTTTTGATTTCCTCAAGATTCGATTGATCGTTTTGAAATCGTCAGTATTTTCTATTTCTATCTAAATTTTCGTAATATTGCAAGAATTGGTTAAAACTCCGTGATATCATTTTAATTTTTCGACTCTCAAAGTCTTTAATAATAAATTACGAATTATGTATACTCAGAAAAAATTTTATAAACAAATCCTTTCTTACAGTCAGGAATTTTCAAAAGTTTGCAATTGACAAACCTTGTTATTCTTATATAAATGGTTCTTTATATATCGATGACCGTCTAACAGCTAAACTACACGTTGTAAACAATGTGATGTACATGCACACGTAAATAAATTATCGCTATGCATACTTCGCGTTCGTTACTAACAATGCTATACATGTATATGCAAGTACATGTATCGGTATAGCGATAGGTCACAAAGAAACGAAATGTGTGACTAAGTTTAAACTTGATTTTTACATATATATCCAAATATTATGCATATAGAATGGAATGTAACAAGGAAGAAAGTTTTCTTTGTGTTAATGCCTTTCTGATAACTTGTACATGTATAGCAATTAGCAATAAAAATGCATAGAAAACTTCTTGTTCTTTTACGATAATAATTATCTTTGTATCCAATACGCTTAAAATTTTTCAACATGGCTTCGAATGCTACTAGACCGTCCAACGACAGCCATTCACTTTTCAATGATACAGCCTACTCAGCTGCTAAAGTTGCCTTCGATGTTGGTGAACTGGTACCGCTTGTGGCAACCGCTTGCACAGCCGCAAAAAAAATTATAGATATGGTAGAGACTGCTCAACGTAATAAAACAATCTGTCGACATTTATCAAAAAGAATTGAAAGAGCAACGAAAAGCATAGAAAATTACCCACCAACAGGAGATGTAAGCCCGGAGGCATATAAAAATTATATAGAGATTTTAAAAGAAGCTGATCGGTATATTAGTGAATTAATCAAACCGGGGAATTTTAGTGAGAAATTTAAAAGATTTATTAAAGGCATATTAAAATCGAAAGAAGTAAATTTGATAGATATATTTTTACTTTTATTTGTGTATTTGAATTATGATGTTAATTGGAAATTCATCTTATTTATTATTAATTACTTTACAGTTTCTAGAATATTATACTGATTTGGATTCACGATTAAATTCGGCAATTCAAGAACTACAGTTAGAGCATATTCTCGATGCCGACAGGAACGTGAAAAAGGTCATGGAAAAAGTGGATTATCTTGCAAATTCTGTTCAATTAGCAATGTTATTAAAAGGTGCTGATTTCAACGAAGATAATAATATATATATTAAGCCTTCAAATGTTGAAGAAGAAGAAGATCCGGAAACCAGGGGAAAAACTAAAAAGATTACAAAAATGTTTTTGAGTGGGGGCATCGCAATAGCTGTACGTAAAGTGCAGACTTGTGATCAAATTGTACGAACAGCAAAAATTTTAAATTTATTGGGAACCTGTAAATATATCGAGACCTTGTAAGTAGATAAACATACACGTGCTATCACTATCGTCCGAATAACGAAATCTCAATTAGCATTTGATTTATTAGTCATGGCTTGATGAGAAAAAATGATGAATTATATATGGTGACCGAATGGGCTGAGAATTTCAATCTCGAAAAATATCTTCGTTCAGACGTAGAAATTAAATGGCAGCAAAAATTAAAGTTCGCGGCAGGTATTGCATTTGCTCTCAGATTTTGTCATGAACGTGATGTTCTTCACCACGATGTTAAAAGGTAATTTGAACGATTACATAATAGAAATGTATTAAAACAACGAGATTAATGTAATAATTCATTTCACTCATTTAATATTATTATGTTTTAAAATATTTAGCAAGAATGTATTATTAGACGAATATTTGAATGTGAAACTTAGCAATTTTGATATGGCACGCTTTTCTACCGACAAAATGACGACATCATTAACTGATACAATGAAGAACATCAGGTAAAGCTAATCGGTTAAACGTATTGATTTAATTTTCAAAGTGATAAATTGAACTTTATTAATTTTCAAAAATAGATGGACTGCACCCGAGAAGTTAAAACAAACCTATGTTCCTTATTCCAAAGAAATGGATGTATACAGGTAAAAGAATATTAGTGTTTATAATACTATTTATTATTGCCATTTAAAACGTAATAATCGGTTTATCTAAAGCTTTGCAATAGTGATGTGGGAAATTGCAGCAAGAAAAGAACCATTTTATCAAATAACCGATAATATGGAACTTCGCGATAAGATTATAAAAGGCGAACGTCCATCACCAATCCCAAATGACATTACACGAGATTATAGTATGATAATGAGATGGAGTTGGGCTCCATCTTCTCGTCCTACCATGCGTCAAATATCAAGTGAATTCCATTTGATTTCTAAAGAGTACGAAGAGTGTAAACCTCAATTCCATCATAATAATTCTAACGTTTCATTTTCTGAAAATACATGTGATCCGCTTCCAGAATCTGGTATGTTATCATTTATTAATTCCATTTCATACTCCTCGATTCGAACATTAAATAAAATTTTATTTGTGTCAATATTTATTATCCTTTATTAGAAGATTTCGATTTTAAAGCTCACATTAATGAAGATGATGAAGATGAACCTGTCAGAACAGATATTATGCCAGCATGGAATGAAGTCCTTAAAGCTTTTCAAGAAAAGAACTTCGAAAAGGCATTAGAAGGATTCGAATTATACGCTAAAAGCAACACTGACAAGAAATTAGAAGCCAGCTATTATGCTGGTTACTTGCTATACAAAAGACCTAACGGCGTGCGTAAAGATGAACTTCACGCTTTGATTTACTTACGTGAAGCAGCAGAACATTTACCAGCTAGTAATAATGCTTCCTCAGCTCAATATTATTATGCGGATATATGTCTAAAGGGTGCACTATATGATCCAGAAAACGGTATAAAGTATTTAAAGAAGGCCGTAGACGCATCCTATCCGAACGCTTTATATTTGTATGGAACTATTCTGTTGAATGGTGAACATGGATTAAAGATTGATGAAGTTAACGCTAAAGAAATGTTTGAAAGAGCAAAAAAACATGGCCATAAACAAGCGGAGATCATGTTAAGAAAAGCTAGGTCTTCGAAAGTTGCGAAGCAAGCCCAAAATTAGATTATTTGGAGTAACTTGTACATGTACATGGTATAACTCTAATTTTCAACATTAAATTCGTCGATCTCACTATAATTCCTTCGAATTTATATCGATATTTATTTCTTTATATGGAAGACAATTGTAATTGGTTGTATCGGTATGGTTTGATCCCGAGCGTGGTAAAACCAAAAATTCCAAATATAGAAAATAGTATTTAAACTTTGAGAAAATTCTTAACCGGTTGGAAGAGATTAATGGTTAAAGTTTAACCAGTTATGATCATTGTGAAAAGGGTCCAACTTATCTCGATGTTTTTAACCAATAAAACATTACCGTTACGTAAAATTTGCGTAATAAACGATATCTTCAGTTCATTGGCCAATAAATTTCTACATATGGACATGACGCAAGTCAGCTGTAATACATCTAGTTGGGCGTTTCATTAATAACGATTTTTTCTTTCATGTATTTAGCATAAATATGCCACAATCCTTCTTTGATATGTAAGCAATCAATCAAATCAAAAACACAAATTATAAAGATGCCAAGTACTTTATGGGCCGAAATATCATCAAATTTCTTTGAAACAAAAGCAATCATACCTTTAACGGAAAATAATCTTTTACTATTTTCATCGAATAATCTTTATATATTAACTGATGAAGAAAGTTACGAGAAAGTAAATTCTAATTGGTCTAGAAAAATAGCAGCCGCCACCAAACTCGAAAACTTTGTCTATGCAATCGACGAATCTGGGATCTTATGGAAAATCGATCTTTCCACATACGTGTATACACCAATTGGAGGAACAAATTCCGAGTCTGGATACTATACCAACACAAAAGCATTAGTATCTTGTAAAGGATATATCCTTGCCTTTTGTGACTACCTTTGGAAAATATACCCCGATGGTAAATCTCAAAAAGTAGGTACCGATTGGGGAGACACTTGTGCTGCTGTTGTTTTCGGTGATTATGTTTTTGCCGTGACAACGTATGGCAGATTGTATCGCATCAGCTTAGACGATTATAGTTATGAAGAAGTGAGTGGTGGATGGGATAATACACGGGCCATTCTGTCGTTTAGAAATAATTTGCTCGTTTTTATGGATAAGTTGTTTAGACTTGGTTCTGGTTGTAAATGGAAAAAGTTGAGTGATGATATTTGGGAGGGTGTTATTGTTGCTTCTTGTGCGACGGATGAAGCTGTGTATGTTGTTGATAATACTGGGAAAGTTTATAGGATCCAAATTTTAAATTGAATTCATTGATTATATTATGTAAATTTAAAGTACTTCTTAATAATTCCTTCTAATTCATTAATTCTACTTTTGTAGCCTTTTTTCTTCTTCATCTTTTTGTAGCAAAGTCTCGTCTGATAAGCAGACAAAAATAGCAGTTTTGTTCCCTTCCTATCATACTTACATTGAGTCAAATTTAATAAAAAAGTGAAAATTTTTACTCGTATTCTACGTTAATTAATTTCAAATATTTTTATCATTTACCATAGTTTTTTCACCAATATGAAAATGCTTACTTTTATAATTAAATTGATGTTTCGCGAAAGTATAAAATTTTTCATGCTTATGATGAAGATATTATATCTCAATACTGTTTTTTTAATCTAATGGTGAGGTATGCTTTACACATATTTACTTATTGCTTGGAAGTGAATCAAAAGTCCCGACATCCCTATCCCGACAATCCAAGTTCCCGAGTCCCGACGGCACAAAATGCCGATTGTCCGAATGGCTCAAGGAAATGAATGCCTAAATCTGTCTAGGAACACTAATTAAAAATGTCTGGATAGCAATTTTATATATAATCTTGTCCTCTGCCCTAATCGTTATCCTTGCCATTCGTGATTTTGGTATCGGGATTTTGAATTGTCGAGATTTTGGACTTTGGGATATTGGACAGTCGGGGGATTTTGTATTCTTCGGGAACTTTAGACTGTCAGGATTTTAGGTGTCGTAATGTTACCATCACAATATCTTTTTCTTATATAATTTTTACAATATGTTTGAAAAATATTTTGTAGCAATGCCACTATCTTTTTTTTTATGATTTACTAGGTAAAATGATTTTAATTAAATCGATAATATCAGTAATTTCTTTTCTAATTTTGAATTTAGAATAGTAATATGATCAAAAAATGCTAGATTAAGTAAAACTCAATAAATTAGATTATAAGATAGATATGAGTTTATGGTAAAGTTAACATTTTTCATTAATAAAAATCTATAAAAAATGCTCTTAATTTTTAATTTACCGTATTTTCGCCCATGGGCTTTATTTCGAAAATCGTATCCTTTAAAAATAGCATACATAGTTTCAAAATCCCGAAATAACGTGCACCCCCATGTAACATGATAAACTTGTTAAATCGCATTTCTTTTAATATAAATTCGTCCTCAGTACAGTCTCGAAATCTTTATTTTTGTTTTCGCTATACTTGAACCCGTATCCAACCGATTTTATAATATAAAGAAGCATGGCAGTTTAATATAACTTCTGTATATGAAATTAACTCAAGTTTAAACGTGAAATTGTAACTTCATTTGTGCTCATGTTCACTTTTAAATAAAGTAAAAAACCTGCATACGAAACAAATAACGATCACATTTAATATTATGGATTGTTCGTCGTATAATACAAGAAAAAGAGACTTAACGAAAATGTAAAGCAGAACATACACACCCTTACAATATATTACCAGAATTCAAAAAAAAATAGTAAAACACAAAATTTCTTTATATATATAAGTTTTAATTTTTTTAATTTTATTAATAACTATTTTTATATAAAACAAAGATAATAACCTATGTATATTTAACATATATTTTTTTGCAAAAGATTGGTTAAATGCAAAGTTACTCTAATTAAAATACAAAATTAATAGTAAAAAATTTTAGAGCAACTTTGGAAATTAGAGAAACTCTTTAAAAAAATCTGAAAAAAACTATAGGTTCTTATTTTTGCATTGAGATAAAAATAAAAATTATTTATAATAAAACTTTTATATATAGAGAACCTTTATATATAGAGAAAATCTTGAATTTTGCTATGTATTACTATTTTTTTTGCAGTTCCAGTAATATATTGTATAGATGTGTATATTAGAAATTAAATTTATTATAAAATATAGTAAAATTAAAATTATTCTTTATATTAAACTTTATAATTATTAATAAATATTTTTTCTTTTTATAGCAAGAAAAGTTATAAGTTATAATTTAATATTAATTTTTTCAGATTTTTTAGATTTTTTCTAAAAGAATTATTCTAATTATAAAGTCATTACAAAATTTTTTCTAATTATATTTCATTTTAATATAATAATTTTGATTGTTATATTCCTTTTAGTTTATATCTTCATTTTGTGCTTTCTATATCTTTGTATTACTTATTTTAAAGATCAATTTCACTCTGGATATATAAATAATTTAGATTTATACACATTTTTATTATTTTGCAGATAATCACTATATATTTTCTAATTATTAATTTAGCTAATTAATATTTTTAATTAGATTTCTTTTAATTAATTCTTTTATATTTTCATTTATTTTTATTTATTATAATTTATATTACTTATAACTATTATTATTGAGTTATGATTTATTACTTTCTGAAAATATGAATTAAATTAATTAATTATATTTAACTTATATATAATTTAGATTAATAATTTATTTATATTTCATATTTATTTTATTTTATATAAATAAGTTAATTCTGTTTTGAATTTTATTTTCAAATTTAGATATTATTCAAATAATAAAATTATAAGTATTTATAAATTGAATCTATTCATTTCATATTTTATCTTATTTATAACTACAAATAAATAATTTAATAATAATAAATATAATTATTATAATATTACTCACTATATCTTCAATTATATTATAATATATCTATATCTTATATTACTGAATTTTAATTTTATTATAAATTATAACAAACATAAATAACAAATAATTAATAAAATTTATAAAAGATATAATTAAACTTATTAATATAATAAAGATAAAAGTTTTTCTAATATTAAGTTCTTATCTCATCTTTTTATTAAATTATTTGTCTATACTAAAAAATTATACTTATCTGAATTATGCAAGTTAAAACTATTTTTTATTAAATTATCTATCTATTCTAAAAAATTAAATAAAAATATACTTATCTGAATTATACAAGTTAAAACTATTTTCTTAGCTTAAGTTATTATAAATAAGAAAATATAAATATAATATATTATTATTTTCTTGATTAATTTTACTTATATTAATATTTTAATAAATTTAAGATAAAAAATAATAATATATTATATAATAAATGAGAAGACTTTGTAATTACTCTTAAAAATATTTTTTATTAATAATATCTTTACTATTGATTATATTTTCTTTATATATAAAACTATATATTAAATTTAAAAATTAATTAAATAAATTACAAATATAAAAGATCTAAATCAAGTTTTATACTTCATAAAAAACTTTAAATCTATTATAAAAATAGAAATTAGTTATCAAGTATCTGAGAATTTAGAAGATATCTAAAAGTTAATTATTTATTATAATACTATTATATTGTTATCATAGTAACATAAAATTTCTTAATTTCATAATCTTTTTTTGGTTATGTGAAATTTTATTTTCTATAATTTCATAATTTATCATATAACTATTTCTATTTTTATATCACATATTTATTTTTATTACTATATTTATTTTTATTACATTTCTATTTTTAAATATTATATCTTATTTTCTTTTATTTAAGATCTATATTTTTGGGTTATATATTATATATTTTTTATGTATATAGTAGAATAGTATATTTGAAAATTATTTTTAATTTCTGATGAAATGATAATATTTTCATGTTGACTTTTTGAAGGTCAGCAAAATATTTACATAAACATTCACAAAAATATTCACACAAATATCCATATAAGCATTCACATAAATATTTATGTAAATATCTATGAAATATTCACATAAATATAATCTCAATATTTTTAATATTATAATAGTAAATTATAGTTCTTTATAATAATATGTATATCTACTTTCGAAACTGAATGAATGGTTTCTTTTAACCCCATCACTCTTTATTAAGCAACTCTCTTTTGGATTGTTCATGATTTCGCCTCATCGTGATATCGTTTAGCACTTTATAGTATCCAGGGAACTTATATTATATGGTAACCTTTGTACTACATATAGAACTAACTTGATATTATAATGTGTATAAAAACATCTAATAAAGATATTTGATACTTGCAACTAACATGTACATGTATATTGTTATTAACATTTAAAATATACATGTATATGAACAAGATCCGGATATTATTCAAATTAAAAATAAATAGCGATAGTGAAAAAGTTTCGGAATCTAAATCGCGGAGGGTGATACCTGTACACAGTTGAAGTTTGTAGACTGTTATTTCTTGTATTTAAATAAGATCGTTAATCAGAAGCTATTAATATCCAATACTTTTGATGGCTAGTAATTAATTAAACTATTGCTACCGTTAATCGATTTTCAGTACGATCATGCCATTAACGCAAATTTTATGCTTTATAAAGCAAGAATTCGAGATAATTTTTTTCTAATTTCAAAGCTATAAGTCACATTTTCTGACGCGTTAAGAGAATCATTCAAATTCATAAGGACAAAATGTTTCAATAATTTAAAAAGAAAGAAGAATTCTAAGAAGGAAATTCACAAAAATTTATCTCAAGAGAAATATCGATATAGATACTTTAAATTTAATTTATTTATATAAATATGATAAAACGTTTTGCATTATCTCATTAATCACAAAAATATGTGAATTTAATATAAAAGTTTCACAAATTCCGAGAAGGTTTGCAGTTATGCGGGTGCGGCATCACGTTCTCTCACGGGTTTGAGTTTGAGTGTGGGATCACGTAATCTTCCGGCTATAAAAATATTTATAAATTTCAATGTTTACACATTTTGTTATTTATATAATAACAACAAAGCACGTACCTTCTCGGCAACATAAACATCTCTAAAGATTGCAAGCACCGCCAAAAGACATAAAAGATCTTTAAAACAGGCTTCATTTTTAACTTTTAGGTTTTGCAAGTTTTTACTGATAAAAATATTTGTTAGTCATCGTTCATTTATCAGAAAACACTTATTTACATGTACTATAATTTAGTTTATTCAATACGAATATTTTTTACATGATATTCATTGAAAGTTCCCAAATATGAAAAGGATTATTATACCAAGCTGAATCATACTATATTTGGATATTATTATAGAGGATTATTATGGCAAGCTCATTAATTGAAAAAAAGTTACGATTGTAACAAATTACATAATTTTTCATAAAAATTTGATAAAAAAATCCTTTGCCTATTAACACTCTCAACTTTCTTCTTAATTCTTATTGATTCAAGTTTCTTCCTATTTCTTATTTGTTCTTATTCTTTTGAGATTGACTTATAACTTTCTATTTAATTTGGGCATTGCATGCATTTACATATTTGTAAAATACACAGAAATATACGAAAAAGTATACAACCATCGTCTGATGTGGAAAACCTTTAGGCGGAACTCCAGTTTTCCTAAAATACCCAACATACGATTTTGCTTGCGGCCAGTTAAATGATTTAATATAGCTTCAAATTCGCCAGAAATCATCCCCTTTCTGTAACAGTTGAGTTAGTTATTTTTATCTAGAAAAGCGACTAGTTATACATCCTTTCTACAAAAAGTGTACACATACCAATCTTATATTAAAAATTTTCTGTAGCAATTTATTTTGTTGCAACAATTTATTAAAATTTTAGTAAACTAAATATATTGAATAATACCTAATGAACCTTTCTAATTATTAGTATTTAACCTATTAATGCTTGATATTGTTCTATTTTGCTTTCATAATAAATTTAATAAATTTTAATTCCAATAATATCAATTTATTTAATTTGATTCTGAATATAAAGATATTTATTTTTTGTAAAAATAATTGATTATCTCGATTTAGTTGATATCATGTTATTAAATTTGTCTTAGCTAAATATTTAATAATAAATACATCTAATTTATAAACACAAAAATGTTTTAATGTAAAATATAAATCTTTTTACAGTTTAATTCTATGGTGGTGGTGACATTGAATAACTACCATAGTAAAAAGGTTGTTGATAGACGGGTGCACGTTTTTCATGCTCAGCTACAGGTTCGGGTGCACGCTTTACGAGCTCGGCAACGTCAGGTGAACGTCTAATGGCTATAAAACATTGTTAACTTTTTTATGCTAAATGGTAATAATAACAATAATAAAATCATACCAATCCCGGAAACATATGTATCTTGAATAACAAGTACAATCAAAAGACACGAAAAGATCTTTAAAATCGATTTCATTCTTTAAATTGGTTCCGAGCTTAATTTAATAACCTTTCCACGGAGTAAAAAACAACTATATGATGATGATTCGATAAAGCTTTTAACAAAAATATATAAAGATAGAAATAAAATTGATTTTTTTATCTTTTTATTTTTCACCATAGGACATTTCGTCTATTTATCTAATTTTGGTTTATTCATTACCATCATTAAAATTTAAGTGCAGTCTTATTGTCCTATTCATATTTGGGATTTGATGCTTTACCATAATAATGCACGACAATAATCCTTATTCAATGAGGGTAAACATGACATGTTTTCCTTTCTTCTATTAATTTGAGATGCATGAACATCATACAATTTTTGCAGTAGCTATATATGTCTGTTACTGGTTTAATGACTATTTAAAGGCGCCAGTTAAATCCGGATCGTAGATATTTTTTTATCCCTGATAAAGTTGTGGGAAAAAGAATGAAATTTCCCAAGATGGCCAATACGAAAAACACAAATATAATTTTTGATGTTAATCACAAAATCTATTTAATGCATAGGACACATTTTACATTGCCATAGATATACTTTATAAATAAAGTTGTGAAGGCATCCAGAAAGTTGATTTAATGACTACTTGAAATGCACCAATTAAATCTGGACTTAGATTAGTTTTTATCCCTTTCCACTTATAGGAATATTGTGGCTTTTACAACTTCTATTTAATGCATGGGACATGTTAGAGGCTTAAACCAATTTTCATGAAATAAACAGCTCTAAATTTGAACCCGATTTAATTTTCTTGAATTAAATCCGGTTTTATATACAGTTGCTCACCAGATACGAACAGGTAAAGGTAAGACAATTTAATTCATTAATATTTTGGGTCACCAGCTTTACTACAAACGTCGTTTATTTATCTGAAAACACCTTTATTCTAAGCTAATTTTGGTTTTATTCATTACTATTACTATTTATATCTATCATTAAAAATCTAAACAAATGATAAATATAGTAAAAAAGGTTCGAAATCCAAGTACCGAGGTCTCATGCTGGTGCATCATGACAATAATCCATTTAATATTTGGAATCCTTCATTCAAATAAGATAAACATGTTTTTTCTTTTCTTCTCATGCTTCCCTATTTCATTTGAGCATGTTTATAAAAATATGGGAAATCTTTAGGCGGAATTCCTGTTTTTAAATGTTTCTGGATTACTAAAAAAAAAATTCCAGTTTTTTAAATGTTTCTGAAAAAAATTTACATATTACAAATTTTTGCCCATGGAATAACTATATGCGTCAATTACTGAAATGCACCAATTAAATCTGGATATTAGATATTTTCTTTATCCCCTTTCTATTTGTAACGATAAAACTTGTTGCCTTACAACCTTCTATTTTATGTATAGTAATAAGACACGTAAACAGTTCTACATTGGGAACTATGATACAGTGGCGATCAAAAATAATCAAATAAATATATCGCCTATCACAATCATTATTAGTATGATTAATGATACAATCCTAAGTTTTAAATTTTTTATAACCACCAAATATATTCAATTTTTGGTGTTGCATTATTATTTGTTCTTTTTGAACAAAATAAAAAAAGTCGGTAAAAATTCTAATTTTTTTTTAAAACTATTTATTTTCAATTTAGATTACCACCTTGTATAGCCACCGCGGACCTTTATTACATCGGCAATTCTTTTCGGCATAGATTCAACGAGACAGACACATGTCTCGACATCAGTATCGTTCCACACGTCCTGAATTTTCTCCCACAAATCCCCTCTCCCCGAAATCGACCCTGGAAGACGGCGTAAACGACGATCGATGATATTCCATAGGTGTTCAATGGGATTGAGATCCGGAGATTGCGGCGGCGGCCAATCGAGAACGTCAACTTCGTTATCAACGAACCATTGACGGGTTTCAATGGCGGTATGTTTGGGGTCGTTATCCTGTTGAAAAACGACATCATTTAGCACATAACTAAAATTATTAATAGTTTCTAAAAGATCTTTTGAAAGAATTTCCCTATATAACGCGCCATCCATTCTGCCATCAATCCTGCCATCAATCCTGCCATCAATCTTACAAAGATTGCCAACACCATAAGCAGTGAAGCAACCCCATACCATTATTCCCCCACCACCAAATTTAACAGTAGGTTTAATGTGTGAGCTTTTTAATGGTTCCCCCTTTCTTTTCCGATAATACTCGCGTCCATCTGACCCAAAAACATTAAATTTTGACTCATCTGACTAGATTACTCTTGTCCAGTCTTCTTTGGTCCAATTTTTATACTTTTCTGCGAAATCAAGTCTGCGTTTTTGGTGTTCTTTTTTCAGGTATTATGGCTTTTTGCGTTTTATTCTTGATACTAATCCATAATCACTAAGTATACGATGAATAGTGGGTGTAGAAATATCCATATTTTCAGTGATTTCGAACTTCAACAGCCGTCGAGCATCTACGGGAGAGGATGAGGTTGACAATTTTTCGTTCCAGTTTTTCATTTATCATATGTGGACGACCAGGCCTGCCGGTGTCAATGAGGATGCATTTCTCCTGCCATTTTTGCTTAATACGGGTGACAGTGGAAGCGCTAATATTTCGTCTTCATGCTATTTCCCTAGCACTATAATCTTTCTCGAGGGCAATGAGGATTTCTGCCCTTTGTTCCGGTGTAGTATGGCGTTTAGTTTTTTTTGTGTATCCCGAGAAGCTGCTCCATTGAGAAAAAAAACAGATCAACAAAAAACTATCTATTTAATTGCGTTTGTGTTTCTTAAATATGTAACACAAAAAACGTCAAAATAATGTAACACATGTTTCACGAAACTTATATATATTTCGTGATCGACAACTAAAAAAATTAAAAAAGATAAAATCATATTTAATTTAACTATTAAATTACCGTAATTAATAATTTAATTTAAATTTTATTAATTATTTTTTGAAAATAACTAAATTTAAAAATTTTTACCCGTGTGTTGCATTATTTATGATTGCCACTGTACATGTAAATCCGGTTTTAGAATGCCCCATACAAATTTGCCTATGGAATGGAGTTAGCTATATACGATCATTTGGACTACATGTATTTGGCATTCACCAACTAATTTAGATATTTTCTTTATTTATCCCTTTCTAAATTGTGCATTTACAAGTTTCTATTTAATGCATAGGACACGTTTTACATGCAAGAGGCTTAAACCAATTTTGGAACCAGATTTAATTTTCTTGATGTAAATCCAGTTTTAGCGTTAGATACAGTCGCTCACGGAAAGCGAAAAAATTGGCGAGATACGAATATTTTGTCATTGAGGGAATATCAACAGGTAAAAGTAAGATGATTTAATTCGTTAATATTTTTGGGTCTTGAAGTCCCAAAAATTATATAACATATTTCTTCTAACAAGAGTTAATAATTTTTCATTCTTTAAGTGTTCCGCTTAATATGACTATTTGAAAGGCGATCTTTAAAATTAGCAGCAACCATGTACATATCGATATACATGTAATAAATTTTTGGCATGTGTACAACCTTGCACAGTAATCAATCGCAATTTTTCACAAATCTCCGCCGTAATTGCATGCTGTAACGAATTTCAATACTTGTATATTAGTAGACCGTATTAACATATTTACTATAGAAAATTTAGTTTTGCATGTTGCATAACAATCATTCTCGATGTAACGAATTTTTGCTGATTGAATTTTACTGCAAATTTATTGCATGTACATCATTTTTTAACAGCAGCACCTATTTGTTACAAGAGGAAATTTTTTAAAAATACATTCGTTGCATAGAGAAGAACTGTATGTAATGAATATAATAAATTCAGTCAGTGAATCACGACATTCGTTGTGATATTATATATAAATGAATATGTGATTTATGCGTGTTCATATTCTTAAATACAGCGTGACAAAAAATCTGAATTTGACACGCGAAAATAATGATTCACTATTTCACAAAATACATGTATATATTAGAAGGGTGAAAAAAATTAAAGTGATAGCAATATAACGACCACATTAAATTAAACTTTCATGCCTTTGTTTGCTACCAAAGATGTTCGGTTAGTTCAATTCACCATTTAAATATAATAAAATTTGAAAATTTAAATTGTATGTACAAATGGTCGCAATAAAGATCTTACTAATGAAGAATCATTTTTGAATGATCAGCCATTAACGTTAATGTCAAAAACTGTATTAAAGAAAAAAATAGTGGACAAAAATTAGTTATTGATGAACGTTCTGAACGTTTAATTCTTTGAAAAATTAAAGTAAATCAAACGATGAGAAGAATGTCAAAACATCTGCTTGTTATTAAAATATTATCTAATGATATATCTCCACGTACTCTGACAAGAAGTTTAAAGAAAAATTATATCAAATCCAATATTGCATGTAAAAATCATGGGTTAACGAAATAAATGATTAAACTAGATTAATTACACAAAATTTGACCAAAGAAGATTGAAGATGCATTCTTTGGATGACGAATTCTCTATCAGCACTAATTCATATGGAAAAGTTCATGTTTGTGTTATAATGATGAGCCTTATGATTCAGAATGCACACAAAAGTAGACAAAAATCCTATTATGAATGGTGAAATATTATTTTTAGTATAATTTATCTAACGGTTATGGTTGCAGATGAGGCAATATTTCAAGAGAATAATGCACAAATTTACAAGAGCAATCATATAAAGGAGCTTAAAAATAACCTTGGAATTACGACAATGGAGTGGCCAACAAAATCGCCAGTCCAATTGAAAATATGTGAGAAGAAATTAAATATTGGATTCGTAAGAGCCATATTTGCCACATGGAATGCTATTACATTTGAGAAAATCCTTTACTTTATAGACTCAATGCCAGAACTTGTTAAAGTAAAAAGGGAACATTCAACTTACTGTCATCGCACTCTTGTATTTATAGAATAACAGCATTCATATTAAATAGGCTGCTATCCACTATTTATAATAACGAATATCGAAAAATAAAAAAAATGGTACTGCTCATGACGAAGCCATGTGATAAAGCTTTAGAGATATTTTTATTTCAATAAATTTTAATCGTGTTTACTTTTGCAGCTGTAATAGCTATGAACAAAAATTATTATAATGACTGTGTTGATATGAATATACATGTATATGTTTAGACTCCAATGGGTAGCAAAAATAGCAAATTATGTTTATATTATCACACTAGAAATTAGTTGGACTAAAAAAGTTATAGACGCAAAAAGGGTCGAGAGCTATGCTGAATGATTTACGCAAATTGAGTTTCACTGGGGTTCCAAAGATCTACGCCAATCTACACGGAGATTCAGCAGAGGGTAGAGGTAAAGTATGAAAATAATAAAATTTAATTCAATAAAGTAATGACTGTATTTATTAACAAAATATAAATATATTATAAAAATACATAGTAAATATAAAAATTATTATTATAATAAGAATTAGTTCATAATACTTATAATTATAGTAAATATTGGCATGATTAAAAAAATAAGAATATATATAATAATTATTTAAATTATTACAAATGAATTTTTACTAGAGCAAAAATAAAGATATCAATATAATAGATAAATATAATAAAATTAATAATAATTATGATATAATCAATAAATATAAAATTATTCAAATAAATTCCTTTTAAAAATTAATAATATTAAATATTTAGCAAAAAAAAATATAATATTATTAGATCAATCTGAAACTGATTCAAATTAAAAATTATTATTTTGAATTATTTTAAATTAAATTGAATTCAATTCAGTTAATATCTAGCCTGATCTAAAAATTTTATTCAGATCAGATTATTTTTAAATCTGATTCAAACTGATTTAAATAAAGTTTTAAATAATTATAATTATAAAAAAATTATTATATATAATACAAACTATGAATTTTGATATGAATTTTTGAGATTTATATTAAATTTTATAACTTACTTCTAATTTTATGACAATATTCAGTTTTGATTTTTTGATATATAATCAAATCTTAAGTTATATCTTAAAAAATATAAAATACTATTATATAGTAATTCTAAATATTTTACTAATATCAGTTAGAGTTTTATTATTTAAAAGATTTTTAATTAAACTCAAATCTTATAAATATATTATTTACTATCAAAAATTATAATATCATTAATATATATATTCTTATTATTAGTATAAAAAAGCATGAAAAAAATTATTATAATAATTAATTTATCAAATACATATTATTAATAAATTAGTTTAGCATATAAATATAAAAACTTAAAATTTATTTCATCATTATCCAGAAAAGATATTTTGAATATTCTTTTATATTGAAAAACTTATTGAGAAATTAATATTATCATGTACTTTATTAGTTATCATCACGTTGCAAATAAACTTATCAAATTAAATAATATTATTATAAAAGCTGAGAGTAAAATTGAGATTACAAAATTATTAGATATCACTATCTTAATATAATATATATAATCAGGATTATTTTTAAATATAATAATAGTTTTCCAGAAAAAATTTAGATTTTATTTTATTGTAAAATGACAAGAAAATAAGATTTAATAATCCAAACCTATTAACAAATATTTCAATACCCATAAGTTCAAATATATAAATTTTAGATTATAAAGTTCTAAATATATAAAATTATAAATTATAACATTCTAAAGTGAAATTTTAATGATTGTATTTGAATCTTTTTAAAGTTACAAATATTATAAGTTTAAATAATTATAAGATTTATTAAAATCAAAAGTTCTAGAATAAACATAAAAAGAAACTCAAAATCTTAGAAATTATATGAAATTATAAAAAGAAAATTTTTTTATAAAATGAAAAGTAATAATAATCTTATATAAGAGATTCAATATTTAATAAATATGTATAATTTTTCTTGATATTTATATATAGTATCAAAATCTATATGTTATGTAATAATATCACAATCTTCAAATCATAGTATATAATATTAAAATCTATAAGAATTGAATCATGTTCTGATTTAAGCTTGTATAACTAATAAAATAAATTAGAACTGGCATATCAATTAACTTGATTAAAGCTTCAAAAAGATCATATGCCAATAAAGATGACATCATAACTTGGTTACAATTCTCTGATTAGCTATCACAAGTTGCAATTAATTGAGATAATATTTTTACATATTAAGGATTACAAATTAATAGACTTAATAATATTAAAAAAAACTTTTGATAATATTCAAGTTTGGTTAATAACATGATAAAATATAATCAGTATACAAAAATGTGAACAAGAAACGAAAATGAGTAAGTGGACAAGTGAATAAATAATCAAGTGAACTGAAAAGAATAACCAAGAGTGATCAAAGGTGAGGGGCAAGTAAAAGAAATAAAGTGTTAACAAGAGCAAGAATAATTATGAGCAAATGAAAGTGAACAAGACTAAGTGGGCAAGTGAATCAAAGCAAGTAAATAAGTGAAAGTGACATATAAGAACAAGCATGAAAGTGTGAGAGCATGGACAGATAAGAGATAGCAAGCGTGGATAAAGTGAATAATAAAAATAAGCAAGTAAAACAAGTAGAGGTAATGAGTGAACAAGAGCGAGGGAGGGTAAAGCTAACAAGTAGAAGTAAATATAAATAAGAAAATAAGTAGAGAAGAACTTGAGAAAAGAGTGAAGAAAGTGAAGAAAGTAAGAAGAAAGCAAATGAGATGAATAAAACCATTTATAAATAAATAAATCGTATATTTATAGGAATATTTGTAATGATGTATTTGTTTTTGAGATCCCATATTTGATATATTATGTTTGTCATGTTGGGAATAATCATTATTAATAGAGATCATGGATATCTTGCAAATGATGTAAGTGCTCTATTTTTAGTATGATTTTACGTAAAACTTTTAAAGATAGTGATAGATACCCCATTAGAATTTTGTTGATAAAGATTGGACAAAACGGATACGGGAAATCATGTAGGTATTTTCATCTCTTCTCATCTCAAATAATCAATTACATATAGTTAGCTGTTCAATATGTATAACATCACCACCACAAATAGTAAACGGAAAGATGAATTCAGCTCGTGCCATATTGAATAGATTCATGCCAGATTTATACAGATATGCTTAGAGGAAAAGAATCTGAAAAGTGAATTTGACCCAAATTAATTATAATATAAAATAAAATTATTGTTTGATCTATCTGATATAAATAATATATACTTTAATTAGATCTCCAGGATTCGTCTCCCTAGTATCAGAGACTATGTCGAGTGTTTTATTCTCTTCCAAAAGCAGCTAACCCTGGTAAAATGCTCAAAGATATTAGAAATAGAACTGCGAAACAGCTACTTGCATGGAATATGAAATGGGGCGCCATTTTACAGTGGTTGGTGCTGTTGTTAATGGTCTTACGTTTGAAAGATGCTTTTAAAGTGCGAATTGGGAAGTTGACTGTTTTTACATGGGCTTTATTATAATCAATTAGGTTGGTTGTTATGTATATAACTGTTTGAGTGCTAGTAATCCTTTTTTTTGATTCTTTATAAGATTTAATATCTACGTGATATTAAAGAATTCTTTGGCGTTACCTTCAAGATTAAACAAGACACTCATATATAACAAGAACAAAAAACATCAAAATTCTCACATAAATATAACAATAATTTTAAGAATGAGTCTAATTATACCTTACTATTAAGCTGTGTTGGTATTGGTTATAACAAAATGACCACATAAATCATAGTTTGATGCTTTTAAAGTTCATTACAAAATTTTCTTTATATTTAATGTAATAGCAGAAAATTATTGGAATGACAAAATTATTCATGCTTATAATAAAGAAAATAGTTAAATATTATAATTGTCTCCTCATCATAAAAAATACTAGTTTGCATTATCATATTATATGTATAAATTAGAAACATTCATATCCTGAGTATAAATCTATCGCTATGAATAGGTGGTTCTATTTACTGCTTTTTGTCCCTTCTAAAGAAGAAAGTTATAATTTGTGGATTAAACTGAGTGAAAATTTTATTATTAGACTTGGCGCCAGTTTTGGAAATTTTGGTATTTTCAATAATTATCATTCTAATGTTTGGGAAACAACCAATGTCTATAGCTCCATTAAATATTATGCACAACTTTATTTTTTATCTGTTCTAGATTTTTGAATTTACGCGTATAATATCCGGAGTTAGGGATTCGCTATGGGACAAAAGTTTGTCGAAACATGTAATTTCATCTTTTTAAATAGCTAAATTCAAATGCCATAACTCGTACAACGAATTTTTCTAGAGAAATAGATTTACTAATAAATGAACAAGAGAATATTGGGATGTAAAAGCTAATTCAATTTTTTCGCTTAACGTTAATCCTCGAGTAAAATTATCAACAATATATTACTGGTTTACTTATTATTATTATTCTGAATATTATTAATTGCTACCGATTATATTATTTCTACAACTTTAATCCTTTTTCTTGCTTCTAATTTTATGTCCAGCTTACTATATAGATCATTTTCATCAACATATGGCCTTTTTTTACATATTTCTTTTATGGTTCACCGTCTATTCCATTGATCGTTTTGAATTCATAATCCTCAGCAGTATTGACATCTATCATGTCATTAGCTATGCAGACAAATATAAAAGGTTAAATAAATATATAAAGATATCTTAAAACACAAGCTATAACCTATACCTGCGGAAAATTCAGCGCGGCTGGAAAATGTATACCCGTAGAAATCCTTGAAGTTTTCAAAATCTACCACGAAGCAGTTTTTTGTAACGAATCCAAAAGAATTTGCCGTCCTTGATAAGGATGAATTGTAACAAATTTATACAACTTTTTTAGCTACTACACGTATTACATGTACTTGAAATTTCTATATTAAAGAAATGTTGGAAAATATTCCAAAAAGACTAACGCTTATATGCTTTGATGATTCCAACAAGAACTTTGACATCGTTTATCGTTAGATAGCTTGCTACATATATTTGAATTCTTTAGTTGAATATTTAAGAAATATATGATATAACCATATAATTTCTGTAACAGCATCAAATGATAATAGCTGAATTTATGTGCTTTGAAGAATATGGACTGGCATTAACAGTAATTTTTCGTTGCTTCAAAATCAATAATCATTAATTGCTGATTGTTTTTCATCATTTTTAATTAAGAATTTATGAATTAATATTTAATATAAACTTCATTTAGAGTATTTTAAACGAATATTTATTTTGTACATACTCACTATTTATTTCTATTGTATTTATATAAATTCGAAAGGAAACGAAAAAAATTATTTTTGCAAAATTTGAAATACTTCATAATTATCGACCTCAAAATTAGTTCTTGTATTATCAGAGCTCAACAGGGCGTGCTCATATGAATTATTTTGACAATAAATATTGTAAGCTGGAGTGAATAACCTTAAATCACTTCCACCAAAACTTGGTCCATAATCTTTACCACAATAAACACTTAATCTTGTATCTTTAATTTTACTAATAAATCCATCAGATTTATTAGAGTCAAATTGAAATAAAAAGCTATTTTGTATCTTATAATAATCGTTAGTTGAATTCCATTCCAATGGATTATATCCACCAATTATTTTTCCTGAATCTTTAACCTTAATCGCAATTACTGTTG
>CAJVPS010000439.1:0-24909 GCA_910591765.1 Ambispora leptoticha
TAGTCAAAATTGGCTATATTGATCTTATAATCTCACATCAAAAAAAGCTTGACGTGCACGGCCAAGAACTAGTAATTAGCGGAGAATATGCTCAACATCAAGACCTTTCTAAACACAATATTATCCGAAAAGAGCGTAAAGCCGGTAAATTCCGAAGAGGTATTACGATTCCACATGGGTTCAAAACGGATGATATCGATGCACAATATAAAGATGGTGTATTAACAGTGAAGATTCCAAGAAATCTTGAATTTAAGCCAAAACGTGTCAATATTAAATAACCAGATTGTATTGTAGATTCACTTATTATGTTGTCAAATTGTCTAATCTAAATGATTTTTATAAAGTTACATGGGTTAACAAATTTTTATCCAATATATAATACAATATTCGCTATAGCTAATGCTCTATAATTGGGCCAATAATTCTTAGCAATATATAGATACATGTGTTTTAATATGTTATTATATCAAGAATTTTTCAATAATGGTTCCAGTTCTGAATGCTGTTGTTGCTGCTGCTGATATTGTGTCTCTTCGAATTCATCATCACGATCGGGTAATCTTTTACCTTTAAGTTCATTATGATTGTTAAGATTACCGTTACTATTAATTTCATTTTTATGCTGTACATCTACTCGACTTGAATTTTCAATTGAACCATATCTAACATTTGAATTGGAATTGGTTGGAGCAGAAGTACCAAGGACACCAGAAGTAGGCGAAGAAACTTGAGGAGAATTTATTATTTTATCTTCGTTTTTACCCAATTTTCTGGCTCTTCTTTTATCAATCACAATATCTGATGTATTACGTACGCTTTCCGGCGACCTTGATCTTGATCTAGATTTCGAATTGTTAATAGCGGCGTCATCTTTATTATTATTTGTTGCTCTCTCGGTAGATAATGTTCGACCCCAATTCGGATGGTTGGCGCGAGCTCCAGTTGTTCGGTGCATAGCAAGAAATGGTCGTGGTTTCATCTGACGAGGTGGTCGTCGTATCACTTCAACTTTTTTGTGAACTTGTTATTTATGCATCATATAAATAATATTAATATCAGTATTAAGAGTCAATTTAAATGATCGCAATTCAAAAAGTCAAAAATACCATCAACATAAACATCTGTTTCATCGATAATTTCCTAAACATGAATTAATTAAATTAAAAATTGGATTCAAAATATAGCTGAACATATATAATAAATTTTGATATACCTCTCCAATCAATTCTTCAATCACGTCTTCCAGGGTAATTACACCGAGTGCGCCACCCTCACCACCGGGATTCTCGGTAACAAGCACCATGTGACCTTTTTGCAAATAATAAATTAGTATTATTCTATGGAATATTTGTATTGGATTTTTAAAGATATTACTTCTTCCTTCCTGGAAAAAATTCAGGATATCAAGACAACTAGTCTCTGGCGCTGTTTCCGGCAAAGAACTCAATGTGATACCATTGACTGGTAACGTGTTGACTGGTAACGCATCTTCAGGATCATAGGATATAAGTTTCTTGACGAGAAGCATTCCGATAAAATTTGTGGGATTTGGCGGTTCGTATATTGGAATTCGTGAATATCCAGCAGTCAGAATCTATTTCAATCACATAATAAAAAATTATGAGGGGTCATAAAGCAAAGAAAAACAAAAAATTTTATATTAAGAGAGACAATAAATTACCTCATCGACAGTTTTCTGATCTAATACATGATGAGCACTCAGTGTATAAACATCCGCCAATGGAGTCATTACAGCTGAAACGGGTTTTTCACGAAGTTCCAATACTGCACTGATTATTGTCACTTCATCTTCGTTAAGACTTTCAATACCGCCATTTTTATGTAGGGATACAAAGGTCTTAAGTTCTACAAAAAAAAAACGATTTAAAATTCAACGGAAGTTGCAATAGATAGAAGATAGAACAAACGAAACAAATGGATAAAATACCAGATTTTCGATACATTGTGCCATGATGTTCACCTAAACAGTAATCTAACAAAGCGGCAATTGGATATGCCACTGGATACATGAAATACATTAAGAGCAAGACAAACCTTTAATCAAATCAAATATCACATATTAATAAAAATTCAAAAATTAAATCAATTAAAAAATGTGCATAACATAAAGAACTAAAAAAGCAAACGATTTACATATTCATTAAATATAGGAATAAACTTTAGTTACCACGCGCAACCGGCTCCAATGGCAAGTCCGTGCCTCACGCAAATTGCTATAATAAAGAAAACAATAAAAAAGATTAGCTTTATTCAATATAATGTTAATACACAATCATTAGATAATAAAAACAGAAAAAAAATTATATATATAAAACCTTGTGGAATAATCCTAATAGAAATTCAGCAAAAAATGATCGGTTAATAACTGACAAATAATAAAAGCAGTAAAAGCTAAACACCGAAAAATCACAATGAATTCACCTAAAATACACTTCTACTAATTTCAAATTTGAAGATCAAAAAAAATACATACTCCCCAAATAATACGATCAATGCAGTGGATATTAGGACAGCAGGCCAGCCTCCACCCCACACAGAATCCATGATAATCGGCAGTGTTTCATTGACAATCACATTCGAGAGTAACAATGTCACCAGCACCCAATGTTTACCACGATTCAATAATGCGAGTACCGCTTTCGCATGTTTACGTTCATCGAACTCGCCTGACATCACCAACACTTGTAGATTTGTTTCGTCAAGCCCCATCAAACCTATCGTGAGACCTTGATGTGAAATATAGTCAAAAAAAAGCGGAAAATATGTTATATGAAAAACCTTATGAAATCTAATGAGTAATAATCTTAGATATTACTGCAAGCTAATTTACCCACCACCAAATCCAAAGTATATAAAAATATAAGAAACAAACCAGCAAAAACCCCACCCAATATGACCAACGTAAAGATCGTTAACAATTTAAACCAGAGTTCCGCCGTCGACATTTCTCTGACTATCGGAGACGACAAATGCTCATTTTCATTAAGGATTAGACTAAGATCCTTATGATTTGACATTTCATATGAATTGGAAGATGTAGGGAATCCATTCAGAGAACGTAAAAGTGGTAATAGAAAAGTGATGGAGCGCAAATACGTATAGAATAATGTATTTGGCATTGACAGCTGACGATAAGATTTATTGAGATTAAATAATTTAACTATACAAACGGTTTCCGATCATTGTGATATCAAGAAACGCGTTATTTATAATTTTTACTGATTGAATTAATATGAACAAATCATCGTTGGCGTTACCAAGTACGTCATATCAATGGCGAAAATCAAAAAGATATCGCTATGATTTGTGATTGGTCCAGCACTGATTTCATTGAGCTTTACTTTCATTGTTACTTTATTAATATCAGAGATCAATAAAATAAAATCATCATCATCATCAGAATAATAATAATAATAATAATAATAATAATAATAAATAATAACAAAAATAATTAATGCTTCTTTATACAAAAAATGCAAGGAAAAAAAGGAATTACAAAAATAAACAAAAGGAATTTGCTCGTGAATAATAGTATACACACATATACACAAAAACTGACTGAATTGATCAATTGTCTTCTCTGCTTCTAGAATAAATAATCTTGCTAAAAGATCAAATTGTAAGTGCTAGTTATAAATACGAAGAGAGTATAAAATGGTAAAAAATGATTAGGGTAAAATAAAGCTAATAAGATATAAAGATGATTGTTTGGATGTGAACAGATCCGAAAGAATCCACCGAGAGGTTCGTGGTATTTGATAGATTAGAGGACAATTGGTTGTGTGTAATATATGTGATTCTGTGCAAATGAAAAATATATGTATATATTTATGTATAAAAAATATACTATTCTCCTTGCTACCTAAATCCCTTAATTTCTTAATGCTAATCCTTTTCAGCAATCCAGATTGGCAAAAAAGAATAAACAGAAAAAAAAAATAAAGGATGTCAATAACAAAAAGAAAGATTGGCGCAGCCAACCAAATGTGTGGTGGTTATATATACCTATATAAATATATTTAGATATATTTATATAAAAAAATATGGCTAGTTAACAAATGAAATAGGAAATATATGTACACAAAAATACATTTTTCGATCATGGTTGATTTGAATTCAACGAAGAGGATCAATCGAAAGTGCGATCAAGGTGTGCCAAACAGTCGCGTCAGTCTTTGATCATATTCAATTGTATAGGCAATCGACGGCGACATTTCCAACAGATGATTAGTTATATGTCGGAATGGACCTTGAATGTCAAAATCAAATGGTAAAAATGATCCCGTTGTTGATTCAGCATTATTATCATTATTATTATTATTATGATGATGATCGTTTATGTTGTTGAAACTGTTAATGTTGTTTGATTGATGTGACAGTGAGGATGCTGACGTCAAAGGCAATGATAATGGATTATGATTTAATACTTGATGATGATGATGATTATTATGATTTGATGAGTTTTCATCATTAAAAATATTTAAAGATGAGCTACGCCCTGTATCAAATGTCCATGATGGAATAATTTGTACTTGTATTCCGCCTGCAGAGTGAGGTGGCGGCTGTTGAATTGAATCGGTATTTTGTTGAATTGAATCAGTATTTGATGTAGCGGTGATGGAAGGTGACGGTATCTGATTAGAAATTGTCCAATGTGGATTATTTGCTAAAGAATTTGACGAAGAAGAGGAAGAAAGAGAAGGAGGATATAGATTATGCGGTGACATTGGTCCTTGATGAAGAAATGGAGATTGCGCGGGTGGTAGTGGATATGTAGATGGTGGTGATGACGATGATAGCATATGAATTGAAGATGATGAACTCCCAGATGTTGTTAACGGAGGGGAAGGATATGGTTTCTTTATACCAGACATAATTGGTGATAAAGCTGTCGATAACGAATAATTGTTATTATTAATGTTGCTGCTGTTATTATTAAGAAAAAGCGAATTTTTTATGTCATCAGCATTATCGGAAGCACTTGATTTTCGCCGACCAAGTCGTTCAATTGGAAATGAGGATGTATTTGTCGTGAAATCACCCAAATTTTTCTTGAATCCTTCCATACTATTATCGGAAGCACTTGAACTACGTCGCTGGATGATCAATGATAACCTATTATTAATTGCGGCTACTCAATCAATTAACTAATTGATAATCAGTTGAACACCTACCGAAAATCCCGTATTATTTCCCTTTCTTCTCGGTTTGTACTTGTAATTTGGAAACATTTGTTCATGAACACGTTTAGCCACTTCTGCAATAATTTCATAAACTTGTTTAACCTCTTGGGGCTCAACATTCCATTTTTCCGAGGCCATCTTCGAAATTGACCCAACCCGAGCTCCAAACTCAATTTCAGCACCCTGCTCAGCAACCAATTTCGCCTGAAGATCTTTACGATAAATCACCCAAGGATTCTGCGGACGTGGTGGAACCCCATTTCTGAATTTTCCTTTGGGTTTAATCAGATCTTCGATCGTGAGTTTTGTTTGTTGCCGGATTTTGTCGCGCGTTGCTTTATCGAGGTTGGATATGATTTCTGATAATACAAGTGAAAAATTACGGCTTTGATCCGTGTTATTATGGTTGCTATCGGTGGCGATGTTGGTGTTGTTAAATGTGGTAAATTGTTGGTGTGTTTCAGGATGCGTAGTGAGTCCAGCACTTTCATTCGGAAGGGTGACAATGTATGAAAATTGTGGGGTTAATGAAGTTATAATATTTTTACCATCAACACTAACGACACCTCGTTGCTGCGTTTTATTAGTCATTGTTATTATGGGCGTAGTCTCGTCAAATTTTCTTTCTCTCTCAAGACTATCGCCAATTTTTCACTCGATATTCCACGTCGCGTTCGCGCTCCAGAATAAAAAAAATACAGCTCTCTTCTTCTTCGGATCCGTATTTTCTTTGTTTCTTTTTATTTATAAAAGTAATGGGGGAAAAAAAGAAGAAATAAATGCCTTTTTCTTTCTTTTGATATTATACTTTTATTCTTTTAGCGTTTGTTTTCGTCTCGTTTCGTTTTTTTCGTTTCTTTGAAAAATAATAGCAATAACTAATAATATTAAATAATAATAATAATATTATTATAAATATTAAATAATAGTAATGATGAATGATAATAAACTAAATAGGAACTATTGTTCTCTTTCTTTAGTAATTTGGTGGGGTCGATAGTTACTAGAGGTACTAGAGGTCGGTGGGGATAGTTGTTGTAGTAGTTGATAAAATGAAATATATTGGTGAAAGTCGGTCGTTTTTACCAAACTACTATTTTTCTTTTCTTCATCAAGTTCAGTTAATAACAAAATATAAAAAATGAGGGAACTGTTATTATTGTTACTATGAAATAAAGTTTAAGGTAGACAAAATAATAAAATAACGATAAAACAATAACAACAAGAGATATAAGGAGAACGTAATTAAATTACAATCATTATTAGTTGCATCGTCGTATTTGTAGATAGTCAGTTTAGTGTTTTTATTATTATTATTATTATTATTATTATTATTATTAGTTGGTTCGCTTATCACATTAAGTAACAGCACGCAGCCTCCGGAAATTTACATTGTTTTCATTTTGCCCGTTCATATCAATATCTTTTTTTGGTGCGCACATTGTCTCTCTATAATTACACATGTATAAATAAATAATTACAAATGCATTCCGAAAAAGTGCATAATACAACCAAGCGGGGCAGACACACAAAAATACGAATTACTTAAACGCTACCATCAAATGAGAGAAAGAAAAGAGGAACTGGATTTTCAAGGACAGAGAGAAAAAGACCGAAAAGACAGATTATACCGTTATTTTCAGCCATTTCTATCCATTTCTATTCTATTCCGAAATCAAATACTTCACATTCGATTCAGTATTCTTTTTACATCAACTTGGCTATAACATGGCAAAAGTTTCATTGAAGTCGTATTTTTGTCTATATATACACGTTCATACACATGCATATTCATTCTACCACATTTTAAGAAAGTCAGTTGAATGATATAAATATATATATATATATATATTTATATATTAATGAATGACGTATAAATTTCGGGATATATTGATTGATAGATGAAATCCTTAATCAATAACGATAACGAGAACAAAATCAAAATTCAACGCATAAATATCACGTGTAATCATCTACGACATTAATGTGTGCATGTTAAAATAAAAAAAAAGAATTATTTCGCCACAGCATGGCAAATCAATTTTAGTCAACAGATCTTTTCCAAACGTGTAATATAATGATATAGTGAGAAAAAAGAAGCGATAATGGAATTAATAATAAATATTTACATGATTGGCGATAGAAAAAAATAATGTTTATGTAAGGTTAATTGTGATTGTTGTTTCGTATAATGACGATGCCGATGACGATGATGGAAGTTTAACGTATCAATGAATGAGCCACGTTCTCTTTGATCTATTTTCAAATCAAATACTATCGCTTGAGTATTTTTGATGTACATGCACCTCACGAATAAGGTTAATTATATAATGAAGGGGCGAATTATATTATTCTAAAATTGGAAATTATGTTATCCTGTTTTATGGAATGAAAAAGATATTGTTGTCGTTATTTGTAATTTGTTTAAACCAAGAAAACAAGAAAAAGACAATAGGAAATGATGATGTGATCATAATCAATCGTCGTGTGTGTTTTTTGAAACTAATTACTTTATTTAGATATAATTGACAAATTATTATTATTATTATTATTTATGATAGACACATCACAGAAAAGAAACGTGATAAAGGAATGAGAATTCGGAGTTTATTTTCCATCTAGTTACCCCACTAATACTAATATCGACAAAGATATTACTTGCCATCCGGTGTGATTTATGTAATATGATAGGTTACTTGATCGAAGTATTTTTAAATTATGCTTAAATCTTATCCAATGAGTTGTTGCTTGCGCGCGTGATTGAGAAATTTTTAAATAGTGACACCTAAGTTCGTAATTTATGCATGATAAATAGGTCATGGCAACTACATCCGAGACTAATATTAAAGATACATTGAAACGTGTGTCGATATCAACTGCTTTATTAGGTACGATTACATAACATATTCATCGGTAATAGATAAATAAATAATATATTAATTTTCGATGTACAATGTACATTAAAAGCTGGCGTTGGTTCAGCAGCAGGGGGAACACTTGGCTTGATTCGCAATGAATCGGTCGCTCTTTATGCAAAAAATATGGGGATGAATTTTGGTATCTTTGGATTGCTATTTTTTGGTAACGATGTGATTGAACAATCGAATTTTTGACTGGTGAGAATGATTGATCTTTTATGGGACTAAATGTTAAAAATTAGGAACACGAGAGTCATTATTAAGAGGCCAGCGACAACAAAATTCTTCAGCTGGATTGCTTAATTCACAAGTAAGAGATTTCGATGAATTATACTGTAGTGCCTTGGCTGGGGCGACAACTGGAGGTTTATTGGCTGGCCTAGCTCGTGAGTCTTCGTTATGCTTACTTTTTTTAGTGACGTTTACTTTTTAATAAATGATGATAATTTATCCATATTAACCAAATCGGTTTCTTGATTATCGAAAGGTGGACGAAAAAGCATTATATCAGGGGTATTAGCATATGGTCTAATCTGTGGCACAGGACAATTTTTATACACGAAAATGTATCGACTACGACAACATTTGATTCTCCAATCGCTTGAAAATGAGCGAAATGGTCAACCGAAAAGAGGATTTTTTGAATATGTTTGGTCGGGTGAATGGTCACCTGTCAGGATGAGACGGTTGTCTCATGAAGAAGCGGCAAAAATTAGAAAGGAGAAAGAGTTATTATTAGAGGAGTCAAAGGAGTCTTCGTCTGCGTCGTCATAAATCAGATTAATAAACTGTACAATACAAAAATAGCATTTTGTAAATAACCCCATGTGCCATACCTCTCCTTTGGAATTGCAAAATCTAATGAGAGCACCCACCGAATTTACTTTGATAAAAAATAAATTACAATCAATTACAACAAAATACGCTCAGGTGCCTCAGTAACTTTAGAAAATCGATCCAAGAACTCTGCAGCAACCACTGGATCCACAACGCGTTCATCAATACTCAATTGTACATTAACAATATGACTTGCGTCAACGCGTGGTGCAAGTCTATTTTGAATCGTTTTTTGTGATTCAATAGAAGAGTGTGAGCTGCTCATGCTTTTGGGTGACGGGATTACCCCACCAAGATATTCTATAATGTTTAATGTCTCATCATCTGACAACGAAGATGACGATGATGATGATCTCGAATCAGGTTTAGAGCCAAGATAATCCAGTATATCTGAATTATTCGTCTTATCTGTAATATCAATAACCTCGGGGATTTTGGTAACAGCTCGAGTGCTACCAATTGTCAGTATAGAAGATTGCGGCGGATTTATAATCCCTGTGAACTCATCTACTCCCAAATTCGATATGCTATGAGAAGAAAATAAAATTCGATTCACCTATAAATCACCTATTACCTAACAAATCTTTAAAATTAAAATACTCGCCTAAATGAACCACCTTCATACTCTTCCGGCAAAAGTTTACTTTCTTTCGCTTTACTTGATAGCTCCTTTATAAGTTCAAAAATAGTCTTTAATCCTTTCTCTTCTGTTTTTCTGATAACAGGTTGAATACTCTCGGACGGTGTAGCAACACCAACAGAAATATCGATATCAGTATTTTTTGAGGTCAAGTTTTCGGAGGTTGGATCATAACGCACATTTAATTCAGGTGATTTGCGTAGTGCCATCGATGCAGCTTTTACGAAAAAGTCGTTGATTGTTATATTTGTTTTGAATTGTTCTAGTTAAGCGAAAGATAATTTTAATTTAGCATTGGATTGAAAATCATATCGTAATTCATCTTCTGAATAACAAATACCATTAAATGTCTGTCTAAACTTCAAAAGTTCATCGATATTGATACTCTTTGAGATATAAGAATGTGGTATCGATGATTTTGATTTAGTCACTCGGGCGACTTCATCTTTTTTTGTCAAAGGAATATCCACATACTCGGATGATTCACGTGCAGTCTGAATTAATTTCATTGCAAGTAAGTACAGAGATAAGAAGTTATCATAGATTAGCAGTTATTACCTTTGTTGGAGCTACCACCGTCGGCGACGGCCTTGTATGTTCTTTTTCCACCTCGCCTCCTTGTTCCTTTGAAGTTTTGGTTCGAGGCTCTATTTTTCCAAGATATGCCAACACGTCACCTTTCAATAATCGTCCTTTTGGTCCGGTTGCCGTAATTTTCGTGGCGTCACTTATTCCATTCAGTGTAAGCAGGTGTAAGACTGCTGGTGATAGTGGAGCAGAATGTTTAGGGTGTATTGACGTTGACGGAGCTGGAGTAGCAAGCGTTGTAGACATTGAAAAAAACCGATTTCGGAGGATTCTTTCGTTAACGTTAATTTTAATGTTCTTGACATGCTTAATTCTGTACATTATTTCTTGTTTAAAGGCTCGAATTCAATGGAAAGTTCAATTTGCTTTTATTTGCTGATATGCTCGTGATCTCACTCAATAAAGCAGATCAATATTGATTAAAAAGATTCGGGCGAATATGTATTCAAGTCTTGATAGAAATTATCTTTATATAATACATTTACTTGTATTTCTTTCATTATGTATTAGCAATAATAATAATATTTTTATCATATTCAACCGAAAAAGTCATTATGGAGGCAGTTGTGTACTTGCCGACAAGGAACAGAGAAGTATATATGAGAAGAATTTGGTGTCCAATTCAATAACGGTAACTCATTGATTAAATGATTTATCAATTGAATGGTTCATTAATATGGATTATTTTCTACAAACAAAAATAGTATCAAAAAATATTAGACCATCACGATAAATTCTTAAAGCAAAATGCAAGTGCTATAAAATATTTTGAAGGTGGTCCTATTTTAGCATACGTTACGCCTTGGAATAGTCATGGTATTATACATAATGAAGAAAAAGAGATACCTTCTAAAATGAGTGATTCGTGGTTGCTATTTATTTTTTATATTGATTTCTATGATTTAAGGATACGATATTGTAAAAATGTTTAAAGGGAAATTTGAATAGTATGCTTTAAATATCGATTTTTTTGATTAATTGTATTTCAATATTTACAATTGATATTGATCTTCTCAATTATGCTATGTAGTGTGAGTCCAGTATGGTATAATATCCTTCGAAGGTATTTTTTTAATTCTGAATTTTCATACTTCTTTATTGATTTAATCAATTGATTATTGATTTTAAAATAAAAAGACCCCATCTAAGAAATAAATATGAACTAACGGGTGCTCATGACGTAGACCAAACCTGGATTTCGGAAATACGCTACAACAATCAAAGCTACAACAAACAAAAATATGGAAAAGTAGTACCAAGATTTCGTACAGAATCATGGACACAAACAGACTATTTATCACTATTAAACAGCTTCAACGAGACACGTCAATTCGTCAAGTTACTTGTTGATGAATGTCACGCACAGAATTTTGATGGTTTAGTATTGGAAATGGGAATTTCTTCAATACTTTTGAGAGATTTAGTGCAAGAATTGGGTGAATCGTTGCATCAACAGGCGAAGGAATTGATTTTGGTGGTATCACCGATAAGAAAAGGAGTTCCTCCTCCTTTGACCGCGGCACAGTTTGACGATTTTAGTTTATTTGTTGATCGATTTTCTGTTATGGTTTATGATTATTCAACGTCTATGGGACACAGGTAATCTTGTTATTTCTCGTGTTTTTGTTTTCTCAACTTAAGCAGAATTTTTATGATCCATTATTGCTTAGTCAAGGACCAAATGCAGATATAAATTGGGTGGAAGATAACATTCTTCACTTTACACCGACATCACATAACAGAGATAAATTACTACTAGGATTAAATTTGTATGGCACCGATTACTCGGGTTCAAAACAATCCAACCCAATTATAGGAAAAGACATTATCAAAATATTAGAAAAGCATAAACCAACAAAATTTGTTTGGGATGAATTATCGGCGGAACATCATTTCGAGTATGTTAAGACTGGTGTGAAACATGACGTCTGGTATCCTACCTTGAAGGTTTTTATGTTTACTTATTTTTTTTAGTCGATTATTTTTAATGAGGATTTATTTGATTTTTTTGTGTTTATTAGTCGCTTGAACAAAGAATACTATTGGCCGAAGACTATGGCACTGGATTATCATTATGGGAAGTTGGTCAGGGGTTAGATTATTTTGTGAGTTTCTATCTTTAATTTGTTTTTTTCTTTGATTGGTTATTATTTATTAATTTTAATTTTAATTTAATTTTTTTAATGAATTTCTTTAGTACGAATTATTTTGATTATTTAGATTTTGTATTAAACGTATTTATGATAAAATTCTTTTTTTATTATTAATTAAATATAACCTCTAATTCCCAAATTAAAATCCCGAATTTACAATGGATTTAACTATTACAAATATAGTATGGCTCTTTAAGTTTTGTGTATAATTAATTGATGATCTATCTATTTTTATGAATTCGAAAGAGTACACAAAATAAAAAAATTCGAAATACATAGAAAAATACATAGAATATAGATATAGAAAATGAATGATTTAATAGAACTTCGGGAAAAAGTCAAAATAACAGTTGACAGTAACCACAACGATGAATCACATTCGTCCACAAAATATACTGCTTTGCCGTCTTCCAGCAGCGCTATCGATATTACGACTTCTAAAAAAATAAATCCACCGAGATGGAATACACTAGAATTTTATTTCTATTATCTAGTTTTTGCCATATGTGTTCCGATGATGTTTAAGATTGCTATTGATTTGAGTAAAGGTATTTTACTAACAAAGCAATAGCTCTTGATTGAAATAAACAACTGAATTAATCCTATTATGCTAGATTCGCATCCAAATTATCCGTTATATGCGAAAAGATTACAGAAAGGATGGATATTTGGCCGCAAAGTGGTAAATACCAATAAATTATTCACAAATACTTTACATGAACAAATGTTCTCATACAAGGTTCTAATCTACAGGATAACAGCGATGCCCAATTCGCAAGCTTACGCGACAACTATCCAGTCCTAGCAATCGCATTAGTTGGTTATCTAATCCTGTCTCACATATATCGATTATTCTTCATTCCGAGAGCTCCAATAAAACAACCATCACAACATCTTGGACGTGCATACTTCTTTTTAGGATTTGCTTTGGTCTTTCTGTATGTGTTGCACGGGAACAGCTTATTAAAGATTTTGATGATCTTGAGTGTGAATTATAGTATTTCAAAGATCTTCAAGGGCTCGAAAATAAACATTGTTCTCACGTGGATGTTTAATTTGGTTGTGATTTTTTGTAATGATCATTATAATGGATATGCGTTTTCGATGATCGACGAACGATTGGCATTTTTGGTATGTATGTATCTCTCTTATTATTTAATTTTTTGTTTGAAGTTCATTATAATCTCGATCATAATATTTTAATTTCCTATAATATAGGATAAAAATCAGGGTCAAATGAAGAGATGGTTTATCACTTTTAATATATGTATGTTACGTATGGTTTCTTATAACATGGATTATTATTGGTCCTTTCATCATAACAATGTAGGCCTGAATGAGGTAATCCAAGGAGAACCATATGTAAATTTTTTATAAATTATCATTATCTTAATTTCAAAAAATCAATTCATAATCGATTGACATTTTTCTCGACATTTTTTTGGAACAGAGAAATGATAGAGATCATGCTCCGCTCACGATAAAAGATCGAATAAAACATTCTTGCTTTCCTGGAGATTATAATTATGTGTATTATTTGAGTTATATACTGTATACTCCATTGTATATGGCTGGTCCAATTCTTACGTATAATGATTATATCTCACAGGTAAGTTTTTGGCTATATGAATTTTTGTTTTATTGATTATATCCTTTATCGTTAATCCAATGTAATTTATTGCTATCTTCTGAATAGTTGAGATACCCACATAAAATCAACATAAAAGCAACCTTTTTATATGGAATAAGATTGATTGCTGCAGTGCTTGGTATGGAATTGATGCTTCATTATATATATGTTGTGGCGATTAGTCAATCGAGAGCGTGGATAGGAGATACGCCAGCTCAATTGAGCATGATTGGGTATTTTAATTTGAAATTAATTTGGTTAAAGGTGAATGTAATAAATGAGATGGATTATTATTGAGGGTAGAATTATCTTTATAAAATTCACATCATTTAATTTGAATCTTATAGTTATTAATTATATGGCGATTTTTCCGATTTTGGGCGATGGCAGATGGCATGGAGGTAGCCGAGAACATGACTCGATGTATGAGTAATAATTATTCGGCTCAAGGATTTTGGAGATCCTGGCATCGAAGCTTTAATCTTTGGAATATTCGGTAATTTAATTTTTTTAGTTTCTAATTTTATGACTATTTCTCGGGCCAAATTCTAATGGAGGTTGTTCGTTACATGTTTTAGTTATATTTATATCCCGCTGGGTGGGAGCAAACGTCAAATTTTAAACATCTTGATAGTATTCACGTTTGTCGCCTTATGGCATGATATATCATTACGCCTATTAGCTTGGTCATGGCTGATTTGGCTATTTATTCTTCCGGAAAGTTTTGCGCAAAAAATATTTTTAATTAAAAAGGTAAGTGATATGAATTGTTGAAAACTAAAAGTTATGATGTGAAAATTGCTAATTATCGAATTTTGGGTCCAGTGGGATAAAACACCATATTATCGACACATTTGTGCCGCCGGGGGCGTATTTAATATTCTAATGATGATGATTGCAAATTTGGTTGGATTCTCGGTTGGATTGGATGGACTCAAGGATTTGTTGACGCAAATCTTTTTGACGATTCATGGTACTGTATTTATTATTTCATTGATACTTGTTCTTGATATAAATGAGGTGTAAATTTTTTACTTTTTATTGTTTTTTTTTGCCAGGATTTATTTTTTTGTTTATTTCTTGTTCAGCGTTATTTGTTGGTGTGCAAATAATGTTTGAGATTAGGGAGGAGGAGGCTCGAAAAAATATTAATACCAAAGGGTGAAATGATTAAGTTCACTCCATCAAATATTCATTACTTCAAATATATATTTGGTCATTATTATTATCATTATCAATAAAATCAATCATTCTTATCACGTGTATACAAGAATGTTATCACATTAGATTTTGTATTACCTTTTGTCACCTAACTGAAATTGAACTAAATTTATTTATTTCATGTTCTATTTCAAATTTATTACTATCCTTATTATGACAATAATAGTATGCTTATACTTCGATGACGACGATCTTCAAAAATAAACTTTTTTATTTATTGATGTTATATATACGTGTATATATATTTGAGATCGGATCGGATAAATTCGAAAGGGAGGAAAATGTTTCCTAAGAAAAACTATAAAAAGTTGAGATAATCATGATATCATGATATCGGTGTTGACATATGACCTATTATGATTTCTATTCTGACTATTAATGATCTATTATAATATATATCATAATAGAAATCATAATAGGTCATATGTCAAAACGATGATATAAATGTTAGAGTAATGGGTATATTATATATATATAATATAATATATATAAATAATTGGGCACGCGACGCGTCTTACATGAAAACATAGAAGTAAAAAAGAAAAACAAATTTTATACAAGAAAGGGATAAATTAATAAATAGAGATATAAATATGCTGTTTGTGATTTTTTGACTAACTTAATATATGAATAGATAGTTGTTTTTTGTGTAATTCTAATCCAATTTCTCTAGTCACCAACCATAACTCTAGCTCTAACCCAACTATAAACTTAACTTTCTTAATTGTCCAAATTTATTTTTTTCTATAATATTTGTATATAGTATTTATATATTTATATGTATATGTATATGTAAGTATATGTATATATGTATATGTATTTATATTTATATTTCGGAATATTGATTGAAAAACCACGCAAACAAATATATATAAAATGTGTTTTGTAAAGCGGGAATGCATGAATCGATCGATCGACCATAAATAGAGGAATACGTCGTGTTATTTTTAAAGTTCATAAAATGATAAAATAGAAACATCAGCATTGTCGTGAATTGGTTGTCGAATAAAATGGAGGTAGTAGTAATATCGACGGCTGCTTCGGAAAATATGAATTTGTCTCAAATTGATGATGATTTAGTGTCGACATATCTTTTATCGCTCCATGATAATTAAACATATTATTATTGTTGTTGTTGTTGTTGTTGTTGTTGTTGTGTTTGTCGTCGCCGTTGTTATTATTAACATCGTTATATTCATCATATTCATCTTCATCCTCATCTAATTGATCTGTTCCATTTGATATTGATGTAGCTGATGATGTTGATCCAATACTGTTACTTCGTGATAAAGAAGACGAGGGCGAAGATGATAAAGACGACAATGATGATGAATAATAAGTTGGGGGAAAGTTAGGAGTTGTCGGTGTGCTTATAGGTGATGAGCCGGAAGAGGAGACCGACGAAGGACTTGATGGAGGATGCAAAAATGCGAGGGTATGATTATAATTATGATGATGAAGGTGATGATGATGATGTTCGTTATTTATTAATGGACGCCATACGATTGGTCGATCTGATTTTACTGAGAGTATATGCTCACGGCGATGATGTCTTGTTAGATTAGTTTTCCTACAAAAGCTTTAACATTATAGGGATGATATTGTCAATTATTGACATTCTTAAGATTGAATTTCAACTTATGAATGATAAATTAATAGGGTACCTTTTCCCACAACTATCGAAACCACATTTGTATGGTCGCTTTCCTGTATGAATGCGTCGATGTCTCGCCAGCGAGCTACTATCACTAAATGTCTTCTTACAGTCCGGCTGTTCACAAATGTGTGGTCGTTCACCGGAATGTGTTCTCATGTGGACGGTGAGTGCCGAACGCTAAGATGATATCATGCTCGTTAGAAGATATATATATACAAAGCATTGTCATATGTGGGTCAATTATATGCTATTATTAATTTCCAAAATTAACCCTATTAAAAAAAAGAGGTTCTAAAAATGACTGTGGTCTAGAACTGGCAAATTTTTATATATATGTATTGTTATAAATTTATGTCCAGTAAATAAATAAAAACAAAACTGCAGGTACATGATAATAATAATAAAAGTCTACACGTGTATCTCAGTGGACCCTCACAAAAATTAAGTAATGGCATTATTTGTTCACCTGAATGAAACTCTTTCCGCATCCGGTTTCTGTGCAAGCGAATGGTCTATCAAATGAAAAATGGTGATTGTTAAATGATGATATGTCTCTGGTTTTCAAAAAAAAAAAAAACCAAAAATGATAGCAGATAAAACAAAACGACGCCACTTTGCCCATACACAAATAAAAACACAGATAATTTAGTAATGAAACCGATTTTTTTACCTTTCATTTGTGTGAATTCGACCATGTCTCGCAAGGTCAGATCGGCGCGAAAACGCTTTACTACAGCCATCCCAGCTGCAACGAAATGGTCGACTTTCACTATGTTGAGTGTCGGTGTGTATAAGTTCCAAAATATCCATGATTTCGTTTTGCAATTTTACTTTACTGGCTTTTGGTTTGTTTTTTTTTTTGTGTATGCTTGAATGTCAAGAAGTTTATGATAATAGAAATGTAGATATTCTTGGAACCGAAAGTTTAATGTAATAAAATATGATAATGAAACCTTTGCCCTAAAGAAATAAAATGTCGAAGAAAAATTATTCGTCGATTTTTTATGATTACAAGACAGTGTGGCCGTCTGTTGTGAAATATCAAAAGAAAGTCCAAACAACAAACGGAAAGTACACACAGAATTTGTGAAGTTGATAAGAGTGAAAGATTTTGCGTAGCTATTATTATTTGCTTTAATAATAAATAAAATTGATGGGATTCTTATTGTTAGTTGCTAATTCTCTTCGTCGAGTTTTATAAATGAAATACCGGAGAAAAAATAGATAAACAAAATTGAATATTATTATATTTATTTGTATTATTAATATAGACGAGAGAAAAAAGAAAGAGAAATAGAAATATTGGAGAAGAAGCAAAGGCGGCGTGTGTCCGAGAAAAAGGAAAACAAGAAAGTAGCAATCAAAGGTTTAAAAAGAAAAATTATATATACACATTATTTTATATATATATTGTAAATAAATATATATATATCAATATGTATTTTATATCTGTTCACACACACACACACATACACACACGCACATATAGATATATATATATATATATGCATTATTATATTTATTATGTATATCTTGCTATGCTGTTAACTATAAACTTGAATAAGATATACACAGGGAGCGAAAATTTTTTTTCTGACGAATAGATAAACCCAAGAATATAATGAATAATGAATTTATAAATGATAATTTAAAAAAATTTTCTGACTGGATGAGGAATAAGTTTTGTTTTTCCATTGGATTTGGCGATAAACAATAAATGTATGTTATTTGTTATATTCGTTATAAATAATGTAAACTGTGTTCATTGAAGAAAATTACTGTGCGGTGTTGTTTTGTAATTTTTTTTTTTGTATAAAGTAGATCAGTTTTATTTTTTCCTTCAATTTTTTAATCATCATGAATTTTTTCTCTGCTAATTATTAATTAAAACAATTGCAAGGGCGACGATGATTTATCCATATATTTACATTACATATCTTTATTTATACATGTGTTAATTAAATATGATATAATTTAATTTATTTATGCTTGATTTTTTTTATTAACCTTAAAATAATGACGATTATTGATATTATTTCGATCGGCAACATAATTTTAGATTTTCTTTTTTTTTTGACAAGAGAATATTTGCAATTAAAGTTAAGAGCAATTGATTAAAGGATAAAAAGATTTTGATTCTTCTGCAGGCCCGTGTTTTAGTCTTGTATGCGTCCCAAATCATGCTGTACGTTTCGTATATTTCCGCGTACTAGCCAAGATAATGTTGCTATTTGTGAATTTGATGTTTCACAAAATTTATTCTACTATATATTCATTGTATGTTTTGTTGGTTTACTTCTTTTGAATTAGAATGTTAATGAATGCATCAATAATAGTGTCACATTGGTTTATTTGTGCGTACATCTGATTGTTCATTTGATTTACGTATGCGAGTGATTGGAATAATTCTCGTAATCACGTTTCATCATAATATCACAGAAACTTTCTTTTAATTTATCACCTTCCATAAAAATCAATTTTTTACGCACCGACATTCTGCGGTACCATAATAACAAAACCTAAAAAAGTCATATATATATATATATATAACAAATAAACAATATCTATCAATCATATGATGTGATTTTATTAATGTTTCATGATGATTTACGCATTTTTTGTTGAAACTCGCCCCGATTTTTTTACTTAATAGTGTTTATAAAACAATGCGTTGCTAATTTTTCTATTAATTGCGTTAAATTAGTAAGGAAAATGACCGTCACCTATCACAGTCAACTGTTGCTGGTTGATTTATTATGGATATTTTCATAATCTTGTATGTATCGTCATTTTCGCTATACTCGGTCTTTTCTTTCACATTATCAAATCTTTTTTTATTATAATGATGCAAAAAAACAGGAAAACTCATGCCTGATTGTATTTAATCGTTTTACCGTCATTATCGTTTTTCACACGGAAAAACCGGTGATAATGATGAAACTACAATCATAAGGGAAAAGAAAAACCTTATTTTTTTTGGACTTAATCTTTGGAATGCGACATGTGAAAAGATAAAAGCTTCTACATTATCCGTTATTATTTCGCAAAAGTGAAAGATAAATCGTCGTTGTTGTCTTCGACTTTGAAATTGTCTCTCTTAAACCGTCCAACAAATAAATTTAAATGCTCTAATTTAACAATAATGCATGCAAAGGTCCTACATGCACGCATGTATGCATCTAAAAAGAGAAAAGTGCAAAAAGATTTTGTCATGCACATGTCCATTTCATCACGTCAAAAAGATAAACCAAACCGACTTTTATCTCCGCTGTTTTCAAACCTATTTTTCATTGATTCATTAATTGGTAGGTTGTCTGGTCGATTGATTTCTTGAATTTATTTTTGCATCACTTGAGGGCTTGATCATTGATTAAGCTATTAGGTAAGGTTCGGAATATGCATAAAATTTTGACAGTTGAGATATTTGGTTAGGCTCTCCAAGGAATAACCCCCATTATAAGAGTTAATGTGGTAAATAATAATAATGATAATAACAACTACATTAATAAATAATAATAATAATAATAATAACAAATTAATGGAAAGAAAAAAGAAAAGAACATCATATGACCTCAATTCGAATTTTTTCTGTGTCAGTGTTGCAATAATGTGCATATCCGTTGCGCGGGGTTGAAAATGCAAGAAATCTTAAAATACACTTTTACACAAAATAAAGTATACAAACATAACACACTCATGTTGATGAATGTCTTCCCCTCAACCTCAACTCGGACCACTGTCTTTATTCCTGTTTCCCCTGAGTTTAGAAATCAAAGACAATAATAAAACGGTCTTTGGGTATTTATTTCTTCTATTATTCCGTCAAAGAGAACTAATACGATGAATTAAACGCCTAAACTGTATAGAGATATATGCACACACACACATATATATATATATTTTACTTTGCCAATCCAAACTTTAAAGTTTTGCCTTGTTGCATGAATGGTGTTGTAATTTTGTGTTGTAAAATTATTTTGAAATGTTAAAAACACGACAGTTCATGCATTAGATATTTTAAATTATTATGCGAAGATCCCATGTTTTGTATTTATGTTTTGTAATTTGTATGAATGCTGAGTTACGTTACAATAAATTGGCGAACAGACAAGACAATGAGCCAAAAATGTTTATCAGAGGTTCAAAGATTTTCGCTCATTTAAAACGGTTGATATATAAATGCAAGTAACTCATGACAACAATACAAATAAAGGTTATATATATGCTTGTCATTTTCGATCGACTATCATTAGTAAAAGCGTCGTCGTTTTTTTAGTCGCCATTGAGAAAGAAGTTTATGATGATGCAACAAGGAGATGACGGCGACGCATTATTCCATTACCATGCATTTTCTTACCTTCATCTATTTTTTTTTGTGTCTCATCTTTTTCAGGTTTTTTTTTCTCTTGGCTTGCATATATGCATTAAGTTTATGCTTTGCTTGTTTTCGACTATCTTAATACGACGTGATTAACGTGTGATGTGATTTACGTATTAAGTATGTGATATTATGCGATTTTAACGAAAATCCAATATTCCACTAAACAGTGCGAATAATGGCAATATAAAAGATAATAGTAATACGAATAGCATAAAAAGAGAATGATTAATTAAATGAGTTTTTGGCGCACATACCATCGCTGATGAGAATCTCAAACTCAGATTTCCCATGTTCTGCCAATATCGCAAAAAAATTACCCATGCTTACATGCATGATCCTTTTTGTGTATTTGTTTTCTCAATACGGTAAAAAAAATGCGAATTTTTTAAATTCGATTGTGCAAGTTTATCGTGTATGTGGGGTATATTGAATCGCGCTTTTTTTTCTCGGATACACCACATGTAAAAATCCAAGTAACTTCTTTGCATATTTTTGACGCATATTGAGATTTTTTGACAAAAAAAAAATGCGCAATTTTTTTCATGTAAGTATATCATCATCAATGAAAAAAAACCACATTTTTCTGATTGACCATTGAAATGAAAATGCGAGTTTTACGGTTTGTGATAACAAATAAGATCTCTATCTTTTACAGCATACATGTGCCCTTGAACACACATAAGTTAAATTAGGCACAAAACCATCACGTAAGAATACGGAAAAAGAAGAAATATTAGATAAATGTGTAACATCTTAACATATTTGAAAAATGCAATTCGTTAGCATCCCACATTGTGCATAAGAATAAAATCATCATCGGAAACCAGGTTTTTTCAAATGAAAGATGCATAGATAAGAACGAAGAATGTATGAAGGCTGGTTTCTTTTTCTTAATCTAATCCTAAATCAAAAATAAATGGGAAAACTACAGAATGAGGAAAACAAACAAAATGCGCAAATTTTATCGTGAATTAATTACGCAATAAATATTTCAATGGGGTCATATACCAATAGATCTTTTGGCGGTGAAACAGTGAAACCGAACATTGGGAATTAATAATTTGAGCAGAAGTAAACATAATATGGATTATGCAAGTTCGAACTTCTTGCCCAAGTAAACTTATCGTCATAAATAAAGAGAATTATGATATCATTTCATCGTCACAAAAAGAATTTATTATATCCTCAAAACTTGATTCCGTTCAGAACTGATAACAAAAGATTCTCGTGGTTATTATCATGGGATGCGAAAAAAATGAAAAAAACAACATTAAAGATCACGCAGAAAACAATGTTCCTATTTCTTATGGAAAACCGGTTCACATAGTTTTTTTCCCTTTTTTTTTTTTTTTTGCGTGTCGTTTCTTTTTGACTTGAATCGTGCAATGGAGCTAAATAGCTCGATCATCGTGATAACATAATTTATAACGCCAAAACAGGGTGTTGTTAAACGTAAAGTTTATTTATTATGATTGTTTTTTGTTATTGTTGGCGGTGGCTGATAAATGCAGTATGCGTGTGTCTACCTAAATTGAGGGCTCTCTGGATATCGGAAAATGTAGAATGAGATATCGATATCGCGTCAAACATGCATTTGTTCCAGAATATATTCGCAGAAAAGAACCTTAATGAAAAAAAAGTTACTTCTAAGCACGTGTATGTTTCTCGTACACACACCCCACAATACTTTTGAACCAATAATTTGTCAATGGAAGGATAGATGAGTGGATAAAGAAGAAAAAAAAAAACATTGTATCTGACCATAAAAAGTAAAGAAATCATCGTCAAAAATTGAATGATAGAAGCAGGGTCTAGAAAATCTTCAAGGATGATACCGACACACAACAGTAATTGCTTCACATGTACAAATATTAACATTCGCTGAATGTAATGCACGGACTTGGGCTTTAGTGGATAGATGGAAGTGACAAAGCAAACGAAATAAATATATTTTTAATCAATAGATACAGGAAAATTGCTCGTTAAAGTCAGTTGCAGAACAAATATTTATACTGACAAGTTTGATTGATGCTTTACAATCTTTGTTTCGACATATTGAAAATATCACGCGGCCTTGTTTTCTTGAATTATTGTAAAAAAGTGTTCTTCCTGAGAAACCTGTTTTTAATTAATTAATACACTGTAACAACTTTAAATAACAAAGAAGCAGAAATGCACACATTTAAATGTGCATAAAGCCAATAATGTAACAAATAATGTTAAAATAATATTATTATATACATGAATTCAGTAAATATGAACTCCCATAACGATGATCGATGATATCTTGTAAATAATCATTAACAGCAAAATTATAATTCTCCCCATCAAAACTTTTTAAATATCCATAAATCGCGAAAAACCGACCATTATTTGAGAAAATTCAGGATTTAAAAGATTTTTTGTTTTGTGGGGTCTTGGTGGTGTATGTATGCATATGTATGTATGTTCGGAGGGCTGAAATAATATATGGTGCTACTTCGAACATAATCAAAAACGAACAATGGGTGATTATTTATGCGATGCATCTTTCGTCAAAGAAATAAGTTGTACATACACAAAATTTCATACAAGCAGTAGTCAATTTAATAATAATAATGATAATTGTCATCATTCTTTTAGGTTCATAAAATGAAAAGTACTAATTGGTTAATTGGTTCGTTTTTGTTTGAATTGATTAGGAATTATATATGCAACCGCACAAAATTATTTGGCTATCAACCAAACTTTCGGAATCATTATACAAAAAAGATCCAATAATAATATAAACATGATGTATAAAACAGAAACTTAACATTTAGTAGTGATCCTCATTTTTGATTAAAGAATAAATCTGGTGTTTATTGGATGATAAATATAGAAATCTAAATAGAGACATCAATATTGGTAACTTTCGGTTTTGAATTGGAATCGGAAATATTGTAAATTATTTCACTTATTAAAAGATATCTTTTAAAGCTTTCTATTTATATTAAATTAAGGGAAGGGTATTTTGGCGAATTGAAATATTAAATTATAACATGTAATCCACCGATCAGAATCGAGTGATTTTTGTTCCATTCTATTCGACGGTATATAAAACCACTCGATTCTGAATCAAAGGTAGGTATTGAGTATTTTGACGAACTGATTATCCACCGATCAAAGTCAAATGATTTTTTCACCATTCGATTTTCATACGATCTTGATCGTTAGTTAACAAGATATAGCAAATTTTTTAATATATATACTGATCTCCCTTATATTTTGAGTTCTTTATATATTTTTATTATGAAAATAATTAAATAAGTAAATAAAGAAAAAAATTAAAAAAATTAAAAAAAATTAAAAAAAAAATTAAAAAAAATAAAAAATTTATAAATAAATGAAAAAGTATAGATATTCTTATTTTTAAACTGATTGACTAATATAAAAATCTTGATATTTCCAGATCAATAGCTTTTTTAAACTGTATATAAATATCTCTTACAAATTTTAATAAATAGAATATTATTAATTTGCTCTTAAAATAATATATATTTAGTATTTAAAAATAACTAAATTTCTCTAGCTTAATATATATTTTTTCAGATTTTTCAGATTTTTTATTGATAACTTGTTCTAATTACATATAAAGTTAATTAATTTTTATTAATTATTAATTAATAAAAATTAATTAACTTTATATGTAATTAGAA
>CAJVPS010000440.1:0-24892 GCA_910591765.1 Ambispora leptoticha
TATATATATTTAAAATTTTATATGAATTAAATAAATATTCATTGAATATAAGTAAAAATAGTAATTATGGTTTTTTTGTAATGCACTGTATTATAAATAAATTTATTAAGATTTCTTATGATTATTGAATAAGTAGTTGTCTTTGAATAATATCAATTTATTGAGAAGGGAGGAAAATATTCTATACATCCCTTGGGTTTATTATTATTTATCATTATAAGCAGCTAATGTTCTATATGAACAAGTTTTTTAATCGGAAAAGACACAATTAATCTTTGCATACTCAAATTTTTGAAGAAACAGCTATTATTTCTGCTTGGAACTTTGAGAAGATGAAGTTTTTGGTTTGTGAAAAGAAATAGCAATATTATTTCGAAAATATACATGTATTTCCATTTCTTAGCTTTACCCATATCCTACAATACTAAGCAGACAAACTGGTACTGTTATGTTATTCACCTATTATGTAGTTATCTTGATTTACCTAATTCAATTAATTATTTTCGAAATATCAATCAGATTATGAATTAAATTTGGCTTCACTAAAAGATGGTTGATGTAATAAAAATGAGAGTGAAGTTTTACAAATATCTCTTCATACATGCTTTTTCGCATAATTTATGATAATATCGTTCGCGAAATTGCATCAAACTGACACAATTATATTATACTTTATTATACTAAAATCTGTGGCTTTGTCTCTTGGTAAATAGGTAAATTCTATCTGGTTTAATCATAAGCCTTTGCTCGAAAATAATATAAAGACAAACAACAATATTCGAATTTCAAAACAACAGTTAATGATTTCAACTGTATAATAAATCAGTAACGTTCAACATTCAAACAAAATCCCGAACAAAAGATATCCCAAATGTACAAAATCTCAATATCGTCATTCCATGCATTTTAGGATTTCGTTTGAATGTCGTATTTCCTAATAATATAACGACACGATAGAATCCATTTTTACCTGAAATTATTGGATAATTATCATGATTAGATAATGATTTCATCCTAGAAAAGCTGATACTGAGTCGTATTAAAGGATAGAGGATACAAATAATGCTGAACTAAAAAAAAACTTTGTTATTTTTATAATAATTTTATTATTAGGATGACAATTAAAGAGATATTGATCCTTTAGTCATGTCAAATTATTAAAAGATGCTCCGCAAAAACAATAAGCTTGACAATAATAGAAATATATCTTTGTCACTTGCTGTCTGGATCAGTCTATCATCACTTTTTCTTTTGACCTATTATTTAGCTTATTGCCGCTTTTCTTTTGATCCATTGTTACGACCACCGATATATATAGACCTGATTCACCAAAAAAATATAATTTTTAGATAAAATAAACTGAATATTCTATAAAGATTATGAAATATTTTTAGCATTATCATCACCTCCTTTTAAAAAAAGCTGCCACATTTATAAGACCAAGCAAAAATGTATTTCAACAAAATTTTCTCAAACTTTTAGTTCTTCAACGATAGCAGCACAGACTTTAACGAAATGAACTAACTGTAAAAGGTCTCGAAGATATTGTATACCATCAGAAATTACACTATTAACATGCTACTCTCTCCAACATAACACTCAGTTGTTTTTTCTAAATCACAAGAAATAAAATTTAATGAAACAGTTAGACTAGAATCCTTTAATAGAAAATCTTGGACACTACTAAAAGCACCTAAATTATTACAAAGACAAAGAATGAAATTATTCAAGAGAAAGTCTAAGAAAATATTATTTATTTGTTAGAAAAACTCATAATTCTCTTCGAAAATATTACTTTTATCATGCAGGAACTTTCTATAGAAAGTTTTGCTTTATCTGCTGATGAGAGTTCCAAGATAGGTCAAAAGCAAATTGTCAAAAAAGATTAATACAACGTAAGAAGATAGTAGATATCAAGAACCGCATACTATTCATTAATTATATTCAAATCATCTGCTGAATCAGCTTTAAATTGATAGATGGGCATATCAAGATATGCTTATAATACTGAAACTGTCATTGGACTACCATAATAATCCAACACAGCAGGCATGATTAAAAGCTTAACTTATTAATGATAATTCAAATTTTATGAATGTGAGAGCTGGTATTAACAAGGAAATATTCTGTAAAACAACAATATGGAGTGGGTATAAAATCTATGCAAGCTATTGTTCGTCTTGCCATGCTCTTATGAGCTTTACTTAGTCTTATTTCCCATTAATATTATTGACGAATCCATTGATCAAACTTTGATTGTTTAAAACCAAGTTATTAAAGTTCTATACATAATAACAAACAGATTCGCCACATTTTCTCTTATTCCAATCAAAAAATTGTTTTGCAATATACTGCGTATTCGCATTGCAGAAACTTTTCTAGTACTATTTGTGACCCTTTTCATATAAAGCTACATATGATAGAAAACTCATCTGCTGTAGTCAATTGACGAATGGACGTTTTCCCGAGTTTATGAAATGTAAAGGCAAAGTCATGAAATTCAAGCGGATAACTCTATCCATGCAATTTTAATTGATCCTGTGTTCAGATATCGTTCACATGATATTCTTCCACAAAAGAAGTAGACAAGATAGATGAGCATGATATTGAATATATTATTCAGCTCTGTATCTATATGGATAATTTGACAAAGTTTATACAATTGATCTCCAAGCACGTTAAAAAATCAAGTTGATCAGATTTTTCACTAACATTTAGATGTTATTGTCATTTCTTCCTTTAAAATATTTGATATGGTGAATCAGAAGACAAGAAAATTAGATGAAGCCAGTGGAAATTCATTACGTTTTATCGCTAGACTGAAGAATTGGAAGTATCCAAAATTAGGATTATACGTTTAAACTTGTAGTTAACGTGGAATATTCAGAAAATTGATGGGTCAGAGGTGTACAAATTCTAGGATTATAGGAATGTATGAATGAAGATAAAAATTGCCGCACAGGGAATATTTTCTCTGGGCTTTGTTTGATGGCACCTTGATTATCTTCTGAAGCATCATGTAGGAAATACAATGCATTTGAGAAAAATTTGGTTCCGTGAGTATATATACAACGCTGCATTCTGTTTACGCATCTTACAATCACATTAATTTCGGTGTATTATCATTCCGTCAGCCGCTTTAACTCAGTTTGTTTCAGGCTCTAATTTTATTGAAAAAATAAAATTCATAATTTTAAGTCAAATATTCAAAATCGTTCTAGAAGGTTGTGCTTCCGTTCTTTCCAATATGAGCTTAGGCCTTAAACCATTCTAAATTGTATCCAGAATTATGGAATTTTATATCAAGTGGAAGAAGATATTCTGTATATCATGCAAAAAAAAATAATAAAAACTGTCTTTATTCTCGTAGTTGAAGAAATAAGTGTAAGTGTCTTTAAGTTAACATAATAATGTTAATAGACAATATTGTATAAATGATGAGATTGTACAGTCGTTAAAATAAATTTGTTGTCTCGCAAAATTCGTTTTACTGTTATCGTTGTTACAATAAATCCCGTAATTCCTTCGTTATTGCATTCGGAATGGTCAACATTCGTTGCAACAATTAACGAAAATGGTTATCATTAGCAAAATACATGTACATGCAAATTCTTACGCTTCGATTGAGATCTAACACAATAGCCATAATAGACTTCGCGATAATTAATGTCCCATACCACGTAATAATATCCTTCGCAATAAATAATCTTCTCACCATGTAATTATAGTTATCATAACACTCGTAATACATGTAATAAAATACATGTATTTGGAATTAAATTTCATTAATTAAAAAATGCACATATTAAATTACATTAGAATGACAACATTAATATACTTTTTAGGTGATAGTTTCTGAAATATAAATCAATAAATGAAATTGTATATGTACATGGCGCTTCAAATTACATGTATTTTCTATATACAGGTAAGAAATAACGATATATACCATGTATCAGGTAAAGATACAAGCATCGGGCAACAAATATATACATATACTTGCATGTATCGTATGGGAGAATTTACCCATAATTCGCTTATCGTACGACTTAGTACATGTACATGTACATTAACGATAGATACTTATACATGTACTGTATATTCAAGAGACTTCCCCAAAAATCCAATCACTGAAAAACTTATATCTTGTAAAATGGGATGTTGTGGCTCTAGATGTTATTTTGAAGAGGAAGATGGTGCTATTAAATACCGTCTTATCCATGGTAGACGATATTATGATCTTTCAGATTCAAAGTATTTTATCGCAAATGATGTTGAAGAAGTCTTTCGTTTAAGTAGATACAGTGACTCATGGAATAAATGGAACACGAAAAGTTTAACGAAAAAAATATTCTAGTGCCTCTAACGTCGATTAAATGTACTTGATTTCTATGCTTATTTTAAAGCTATCAATCTAGAGAATGACTTAAGAAAGTCTAAAAAATATATTAATGTTGCCATTCTAAAGAAATTGAGCATCTACTTAAATAATGAAATTATAACTCCAAATAGTTTTGTTATCAGAGAGGATTGAAGCAGATTGACCTAATAAAAAATGTGCTTCCTAATGAGAACTATCTACATACCAAATACTGTTATCAAATTCGTTAAGCTATTAGATCCCGAAGTGCAGAACAAAGCTAGCAAAAAAATCGATTATTTTTACTAGCATTTATCTGTACTTCGGGATCTAATAGATAAACGAATTTGATAACAGTTTTTGCTGAAAATTGGTATGTAGATAGTTCTCATTAGGAAGTACTTTTTTATTAGGTCAATCTGTTTCAATCCTCTTGATAACAAACTATTTGGAGTCATAATTTCATTAATTATGTAAACATACAATTTCTTTAGAACGACAACCTTAATATATTTTTTAGGTTTCTTAAGTTATTCTCTAGATTGTTAGCTTTAAAATAAGTATAGGAACCGGGTACATTTAATCGATGTTAGAGGAACTAGAATTTTTTTTGTTAAACTTTTCGTTTTCCATTTATTCCATGAGTCACTGTATCATGATGGTAAAAAATTGCTTTTAATTCGTGTCTCATATTAGAATACCTTAGAATTTTAAAAAGTTATATGACAGTATATAAATTTTAATAATGAAAGATATTTGGAGAGTGCTGTTTAATTCACCGGTTGAAGAGAGATTAAGAAAAAAATTCATGTTGTTGATATTGGGTATGTATTGGCTTACGAACAATGAATTTTAAATATGTTACTACTTGTATCTCAAAAAGATGCGGATCTGGAATTTGAATTTTGGTAAATAGATTTTATTATATAATTAGATATGGTAAAAGAAGCAAATTTTATTTAGGGTTGGCATCTGGATCAGGCCAAGCAAATATCTTGGATTCAGTCCTAAGTTGTCTAAAATATCCGAACATCCAAAAAATATTTCCAAACTATATATCATTATAACACTTGATACTTGGACTAATTTTGCCGATGAACATTTGAATTTGCGTTTATCCAAGTTTCCAAAAATTTAAAAGCTAACCCTGGCCATTTTAAATCAACAAATTAATCTATAAAAAAAGGATATGGCATAACAAATCATTAAGGAATAGACATACAGTATCTCCAATACTTCAACAGAAAATCTTTCCAGAAATGTGAGGCTTTTGCAACATAATGTGTTAAATGGATTACCATTTGAAAATCATCCTTCGATTTTGTTCACGAAAAATTCATGACTGTTGCTTTTACAGAAACACAATGGGAAGAGAAAGTTATTCCAGAAAAGATAAGGTTAGGGATGGATCGAGGTACTAGAAGCTGATATTATTACATCTGATGGAATTGTTACATCGAGAGTTGCAAAAGCTGGTAAGTAACGCAATACTTTATATCATTAATTAAATAATGAGCTTTATTTAATATGTATTTTTAGTTCATAATTTTATGATATCGAGGGGATTGAACCCTATAATTGGAAAAGAAATTCTACGCATTTTTAAAAATACAAATGTGTTTCTTGAAATCAGAAATCAACTTAAAATTGTAGATCTTGTAAAAAACATGGTGTATTTGCAGAAGAGGTAAATATGTGCCTAATGACTTATTTACAAAATATAATAATATGCGCTTTCTCTAACATAATATTCTCCTCTATTTACTTCATTCAAAGTCTCTAAAATTTTATATTGGTAGTCTCAAGTCTTCTAAAGCGAACTCGATGAATTTAATACCCGAACATTTTGATGCTCTTATAGAAACAATATTAATTGAGACAGAAAAATATTCTACTTATTTAATCAATATCGGATCTGTTCTCATAAGTTTTAAATTTAATAATTTGCATATATCTTTACAAAATATATTATTAATTTTTAAACTATGACAAAAATATAGCAGTTATGTAAAGTATTAGCCAGTAACAAGGGAAAGAAGTGGATTTCAGCAATTATAATTATTAAGAGATTATCATTTATTTTTGCTCAAATTAAGATAATTTTAAATTGATAATAAGAAACTTCATTAAGTTTTTGTATTATTAAATTTTTTATGATATTTAAAACTCATTTTATAATATAAATAATTGAATTGAGTTGTGTTATATAATTCTTTAATCCATCTTTAATTTTTGCTGGTGATTATATTGGTTTTACAATTAATTATAGAGATATTTGTAAATATCTGGAATTTGTTATAAATCACAGATGAATCATTTATTTTAACTATATATTTTTAAAATTTAAGAGACATATAAGATATTATAATCTAATATAATGACTGGAATTGAAGAAATTAATTTTACTACAATAATAATAAATAAGTGATTTACAGAAAGTTTAGTTACATTTAAAAATTATATTGTAATTAATTATAATTTTATAAATTCCTATATATAGAAATTTATAATTCGAAATTTACAAGTTATAATCTGGTAATACTTTCATAATAATTAAGATGAAATTTTGTTCTAATAATATCATTATTTTGTAGTTTGTACTAGTATTATTATAAATAGAAATATTTTTATATCTATTTTATTTCATATTTATTCGCATTATCCCATTATTTTTATATTAATTTTATATTATTATATTTATTTTTTTTATTTATTAATTTATTAAAATATAATTACTTATCTTTTTTTCTATTACTATACTATTATATGAAATTCTTAAATGTCGCTTTATATTTTTTATTTATTTCTGATGCTTTTTAAATAAAGTCATTAGATTATTAAAAATAAAAAAGATTAGATAATGCAATGAATTATTAAAAATAAACGAATATAAATAAATATATCTAAGATTATATATATTATTATTATTTAATAATAAAATTTTCAGTTAAATACAAGTTAAAAAATAAATTTTATATGCTAAAATTTTTGAATGCAGAATTTATTAATATTTGAAATGAACTTTAATTAATAAAAATTTAAATATATCCTAACTCTAACTCAATAAAGCAATTAATTTAAATCAAAATTACACAAAATTTTACTAACAAGTTTTTATTTATTAATTAAATAAAAAATAATTAACATAACTAACTATATATAAAAACTTCATTATTAACAAATAAAATAAGTATTATATGATAATAATATTTGTAAAATAAAAAGAAGTTTTCCAGGCAAATTTTCTTTAAAATGATCTGCTGATTAAGGGCTGGATTATTTATAATAAAAAGAACTTCTCAGTTCATAATTTTTACAAACTTTATTTTATTAAAGGAGATTTTCACGTCATAATCGTATAGAATAAGATTAATACATGTAAAATTTAAAGCAGGAAAACTACCGCCAATATCAAAAAGAGCATAGAATTCAACAAATAGAAAATGAATTCACAACCTCGAGAGCTAAAATAAAAAAAAACAATTAGATTAATTAAATCTAAAATATTCGTTTATTACTTTCATAACGATAACACTCGTATTCAGAAATTCTAATGTTTTATTTACGTACGAATTTTTTTGTGGAGGCGATAATATTTTCTCAGGATCTGGAAATACTCCGACATTCTGCCAATCTAGTACTTCTAGTTGGTCTTTTGTTAATGGTTTTACTTCCCCAGTGGCGGTGATACGAGCTGTAGAAATCGAATTTTCGGCATCGGGAAAAGTTTCCGCTTTGAATTTGTTGTCTGTCACGCGATGGATAAATTCGGCAGCGTGCTTGTATGATATTTTTGCAGATTCGTGAAAGAACCATACCTAATTAAATTTTTTGTTTTTTTGTTAATATTGTTTTTACTAAATCGAAAAATAAAATAAATAGATTCACCTGCCAAACGTGTGGCATCTCCTCATAAACTTCTAGTTTTACATTTGTAGGCTTTTTGAGAGAAGTTGATTTTTCATTATTCGTATCATTGTATTCAGGTAATTGATATTCCTTAACATGTGAGGCTTTGTGTGCAAAGTAAATTGATTCGTCACGTAATCTTTCGCCATTTCCTGCTTGCTGTTAAATACGAAGAAAAAATCAATTATTGACTACAATGACAAATACACAAATAACTTACCAGTAATAACGGTGATAATCCACTTAAATCTTCAGCCAACAACGGACTAACATACGGAATCGCCAAAGCTTCATTAGCAGCATACGTATGAATTCGTCTTTCTGCCATTTTATAACAAGGGTGACAATGTATTTTCGGATTCAACTCTTTAAAGCTTTTAATTTTTGCCTCCAACGCCATAGCACGAACCTCATATTTTTCCTTAAGAGGCGATGGTTTATGTGTGAGAAAATATCCAGGAAGATAATCGCTCGATTCACACTCCTTTTTCGTTACAGATGGCATACTGAATGTTAAGTCCAGCCAGGGCGAAAATCCGATAACACCGGCTGGCATTGGTAGGCCGGCATCACGTATTGCGAGCAATAACGCAATCGCGAGGCCGCCACCTGCACTATCACCAGCGAAAACTATTTGATTTGGTTTGAAGGGTTTATATTCGGAGTTTGCGGGTGGGTCTAAAAGATACAAGTATGCAGCTAATGCATCGTGAACAGCAGATGGGAATTCTGTCTGTGGAGCCATACGATAATCGATCGCTATTTTGTTACATTAAGGAAAAAATAATTTTAATATACACAAACATTAAATATAATGATGACTTAAACAATATTTACACATACCTAGTATTCGAGCACCTGAAGCTTGTGCGAGTCGATAAGTAATACCCCTGACTGATGCAGAGCTGCATAAATAATAAGCGCCGCCATGCAAATAAAGAACGACTCGCTGTCTCGTTCTTTCATCAAAGAATTTATCCCCCTTAATTGAGACCCATTCAGCTTTTAATCCGTCATTGTCGAGAAATTTCCACGACTCATCGATAACTTGTTCATACGGTGCTAGTATTTTCTCTAAGTGCGTCTGCGCTTTTGCTCTGTACATGCCTGGAAGCATGAATTCATTGATACGAACATATGACGGAATTAGATTTGGTTTGCCTGTAAAATCTTGCATTACTTCGATTGTTACTTCCGATGAATCATCAAAAAGTGTTTTTATTAATTTGAAAAATAGATGAAATTTTAGGTCCCATGATGGTTGTGGCGGACCATTGCGGTAGTGCGTAATTACTGTTTCTGCGAGTAATGGGGCTCGCCATAAGATTTCTTTCGCTATGTGTGACATTTTTTGTTATTTAATATTGAATTGGAAGAACACCTATCATGAAAGTATAAACCAACTTTTATGTTTTATATTAACTACGTTCGGAGATGGAAAATATTTGAACCACCATATTTATAATATTGGAACATTTTCAACTTTAATGCTTTTTCGATAGATTCGTGCATTTTATCCGGTAGGTCACTTTACATGTGAAATTTTCTTGGTAAAATTCTATAATAACTTAATGGGAATTTTCATTTTAACGTTAAGGTTTTTGTGAGTTTCTTATTAACGTTTTTAAACACAATTCATTATTTACTTTAATCTTAATCATGTAATTGCAAATCATTGTTATTTTTTAACGTTAATGATATCGATATCGGATGCAACCAAAGTTGTCACGATTTAACGTTAGCGTTAGTTAAAAAAATAACATGAGAAATCGGAACTCTGACCAATTTAGGTTAATCACATTCGGAAATATGTCTATACATGTATATGATTATCATTAAAGTGCCAACGAATTCACATTATGTTTAATAATAAAGATTTACTTATTTGTACAAGTGATGACAACTACTACATGTATTAAGGTTATACATGTGCAGATAGGGAGGTTTATATGTAAAACCACCTTTCTGACATTTTTACATGTACATGTAGTACCAAGATAGTTTCCTATACTTTTCAACATTAGTTTTTCCGGACTGATAAAAAATTATCCGGGATATCCATTTTGGACTTGCACAAATAAGTGCATTTATATGCTGAATTCGTATGGTAGATAAATAATAATGTTGGCTGAAGAATTTTATCTAATTTAAAATACTAAATAGACAATAAAAATGTTATATTGAGCTTGATTTTCACATGCGCTACGGAGACGGTTTAGGATTGTTAAATGTAAAGTCGTTAGATCGAGGACCTTAGATTCATCAATTGTCCTTTCTGCAGAGTTCCACCCATCTTCTTAATGTCTTTTTTACTAAGTAACTTTATGCATGGCGTATGGGTGTTCTACGATATCGATATTACTTTGCTGACAATAAAATTAAAGCTGCTAAATTCTGTTCCAAATTTCCATCTATTGCAATCCTTCATGGGATTAAGTTCCAAAAATTTATATAAAAAATTTTAACTTTAATTGTTACCATTCTTTTCATCGAATACTATTACAATTTAAGCAAGAATGAAAGGCAGTAGAATTATTTTAGATATCACGAGATGTTTGTTATTAGATTATACTTAAAAATACTAAACTTTTATAGTTCTGTTATTACATGTGCATGTATTACGGAATCAATATCTTTAACCTGTAGTCAAAAGAAGCATGTGTATAAAGTTCAATAGAACATTATTGTTATATATATTATAAATAGAATATATCAATATGTATATTATCTTATCAAAAGGGATTACGTACTTGAAATGGGCAAATAACTGTTGACCCATATTTTCATTCACGTATTTAAACAAAATTTTTTGATTTAATGAAAATTATTGTAATATTAAAAATATGTATTAAACAAATTAAACAACGCTACCGTACAGCATTATATACAGTATGTGGTATTACTTATCTTAATTTAAACCTGAATAATATCCGGGCTTTTTCAAGAGTCGGTATATAACAAAAATATAATGATATTATATTTTCTCTTCGTGCTCATAATCTATCAATATATCTTTAGCATCTATCTAATTATTGATTTTTAAATACACGATTCAAATATAATATCTGGTTCTACGCGTAATACCTATGGAGGAATATTCAGTTAAAATAGTTTAAGTTTTGAATAAGACCATGGATACAGTGCTGTATAGTAATGTTGATATTCGAACTTGCCAATATAATGTAAAATTTTTAATAATGCTGTAATGTCTATACATGAGTTTTAATAATAAGAAAATATTATATACCTTCGGTTTCCATATCATTTATAATTTTTCATTAATTTTACATGTAAAATATTGAATTTTAATTTAGAAATTATTGTTATATTTTTTAATAATTTAACGCAATTTAAACATTTTAGCAAAGTTTAGATATTTGAATTACAACTAAATTTAAAATATATTCCAGCTGCTGTTGCCCAAATGGTAAATAAATTGCACATAAGTCTATTAATAGAGTATTAATCACTTGTGTTGTTGCATTTTAATTACAAGAGTAGATTTTACTCAATAATTACGTGAAATCATAAATTTCTGTAGGTTCAGATCAAAAATTTTTTTGGAGTTCTAAAGCAATTTGTACGCTAATCGACTAAAGGTATGATTTAAGCGAGGTCCCTAAATATTCTAATGAATTGGTTTCAGCTAACCAAAAACTATTAAAATCGAAGACTTATTGCTGCAACCTGTACAATAACCAATTAACTAAATAAAAATCGATGCATCATGATTTATTGCTACGACTTATAAAACAATAATCAAGATTCAAAAGAGCTTTTTCAGAAAATCAGGAGTTTAACGGGACTTATCGCTAAGAAACTACAATTATAATCATGACTTATTTATAATGGAGTTCGTCCATACCTGTAATCAAGCTTTGATGACTATCTAATCAAAGATAATAATAAACAAATAGAGTATTTAAATCTCAATTTATCTTTAATTATAAATTTGTGCATGCGAGCTTATTAATATTAAGGAGCCATTAATATAGATTTTAGTTTTCTTTGTCTACAATTAGCTTTTTCTGCACTTTTTTTAAACTTTGATATTGTCAAATTTTGATATTGTCAAATTTTGACAATGTCAAAGTAAAAAATGTTTAACTATTTCTAAAAAGAATTCCTTGTCATTACCAAAATCACAAGGACATTGATCATTATTATTTGCAATAATAATTAAAAAGTTATAATGTGACATGATTAATTAAAAGTTTGATAATAATGTCGAAATCACAAAGAATTCTGGATTAAGAGTTCGAAGTTATAACAACAACAGTATAGTCTTGGCTTACTTCACATCCTTATATTTCTTCTAATGCATTAAGCAATAAATTAATTACCGTATTTTCGCGAGATAACGCCCACCTGCGCGCTATTTCGAGTACGCACATGTGTTTTATTTCAAAAAAAAAAGGTTGATTTTTTGTTTAAAGACTTTCATAATTGATAAGTTACAGGAAAAGATTGGTTTAGCATTATTATATGTACATAAATATCGAATTTATAAGTTCTGTATATCTATACATCATGCATGTATAGGGTGTGCGTTGTTCGGGACGTCATGGGCAATACATGTATCTCGAAACATTATGTTATTTTTAAAAGGTAAGATTTTCGAAATACATGTAATGCCCATGAACGTTATTTCGCTAAAATACGGTAATGAAATTAAGAATTTTCGGTAAAATGACGTTTCTTCATACAAATTATCGCCATTTGCAGTTTCTGAATTTGTTTCATACATCGCTTTACTGAATACACGTTTATTGCAGAATAAAGCGGAAGAATACATTCCTACGGAAATTTTCTTTTATTAAGATGATTGATACCGTTATTCCTGTTAAAAGATAATTCAAATCTATAAATACGCATGTGTTGTTTTTAACATGACCAGCAGTGCTCAACTATTTATCATAATTATTAAAATTGTTATCAGCTTTTATCAAAAATCACAATTACTATTTAGTGACGTCAGTAACCGGAGTCTTCTTATAATGGTCTAAATGGGCTGGTTCAATGCGGCTGTTGTAAAAAATCATATTATATTTTTCAGTTAAGCAATTTGACTATATTAACATAAACATTCAATAATATATAACCTTATAAATTATTTTATGGTACTTTATCAACTCAACCGGAATATTTTATTGTAGCCAGATTACTTATGATAATTACAATAATAAGCTTGAAAGTTCTATAGGGAGTAGAAAAAATCAACTAGCCAAGAAAATAAAAATTTTACCAAATATTTGTCATTGTCTTGTATCAACCCTATATCTTGAATGAATTCCTCATACTTACAATTACCTTTGTTATCACATTACGATTCAAATTTTTGTATCGCATCCCAGATCTGATCTTGATTATGAATCATAGATAATTTCTCAGCCGCAATTTATTACAAAGTCAATCATATGAATATCAATTGCCGCTATCCCATTTATGACAAACAATACACATACCTCATGTGCATGTATTATCATTATTGAAGTGATACTAAGAGCCAACGACACCAGTAAATAAATCGAACTCTTTAAACTTAGTCAAAAAGTACAAGTAAATTGAGTTGCCAGCCAAGAACATAATCGAAAAGGAACATAATCGAAACCAAAAGCAACAAAGTCCTTAAACTTGGCATCGATATGTTCAGATTGATCATATGTAATATTGTCTGAAACCTCCTAATACATATACAAGCGAAAATGGTCACCATGTACCAGATTTTCGGCGGCATAAATAAATGTGGTATGCGAACATTATTTTCTGATAAATGTATGCTGTTCTATATGTTAAACATATTATATTGAAGCATGAATTAAAGCGTAAATTCTTGGTTGAAGAAAAGTTATACCAATAGGTGTACATGTATTTCGCGCACTTATTACAAAATTTTTATTTCCGTGCATACACTATTTGTGCATATAATACTAAATTTTCGTTTAATTTGATGAAAATTAACAACGGAACTTGAATGGATATTAACGTTAACCAGAAAAAAATGGTTTCCCGAATGTAAAGCAATTTTCATAATTGCAATGCCAATAATATACGTGGCTTCGGGCAGAAGCGACAATTTAAGTTCTCACATTCTAGCACTAAAATACATGTACATGTATTTGGGTTCTACTTTCAAATAGAATGAATGACAAAAAAATGTCAGCTTATCTGAGAGAAGTTGTATGGAGAATCCCATTGCTCACACAAACAGTAATTATCCACTACCATCATGGCCTATCACAACCATTATGAGACCTAAAATTCCATCTACTTTTCGCGATAATGAAATCTATGATTCATGATCCAGCAGGATCAACGGTTGCAAGAGCTTTCAAGTGAACCAAGCCCTACACCATCGTGCGTTCGTATCGAGAAATTCAACTTGCAACCATTTACAGAACAAAAGCGAGGCCTCATTTAGAGAAATTACTAGCACCGTATAAACAAAGTTATCGATGAGTCGTGAGAAATCTCTCGATGATGATGGATTGAAAGCAGAATGGGTTTCGATTAAGGGTGATCAATTCTTTAATGAAGGAACGAGACAACGTGTTGTTCTTTATTTACATGGTGGCGCTTTTTATTTGTGTAATGCTGCATCGGTTATGGGTATTACTTATAGACTTGCACAATTTTCAAGTGCTTAAATCCTTGGTATGTATAAATACAGTAAGATTTGTATCAATATTTCCATATCGATATGTGTCCATATCTAATACATGTGATTACAAATAGCAATCGATTATCGTACAGCTCCAAAGCGGAATTCTCACGATACATTAGCTGCATACTTGAACCTTTTGGACCTGCCCACATACTCCGAATACAAACCCTTCAAACCAAACCAAATAGTTTTCGCTGGTGATAGTGCAGGTGGCGGCCTCACGTTTGCGACATTGCTCGCTTTACGTGATGCCGGTCTACCGATACCAGTCGGTGTTAACGTCCTGGCTCGGCTTAACATTCAGCATGCCATCTGTAATTGAAAAGCGAATGTGACTCGAGCGATTATATTCCTGGATATTTGTATGCGCATCAACTATCACCCCTTATGGAACAATACGAAATTCGTTCGGCGGTGTTGGATGCAAAAATTAAAAGCTTTAAAGAGTTGAATCTGAAAATACATTGCCATCTAGTTATAGAATGGTAAAAGAACGAATTCATATGTATGCTTCTAATGAAGCTTTGGCGATTCCGTATGTTAGTCCGTTGTTCGCTGAAGACTTAAGTGGATTACCACCGTTATTATCGTTATTGATAAGTTATCTGTATATTTGTCATTTAATCAATAATTTATAAACTTTTTCTTCGCATCAAACGGCAAACATGAAATGATGAAAGATTATGTGACGAAGTAATTTACTTTGCACACAAAAGCTTCACACTTTACGAAATATCAATTATACAAATACAATAATGTGAATAATAAAAAATCGAAAATACCTACAAATGTAAAACTAGAAGTTTCGACGATATGCAACACTCTTGGCAGGTGATTCTATTAATATTTTTTTCTATTAAGTGAAAACTAATACATGCAATAACAAAAAATAAACTATCTAATTATGGTTCTTTAGTAGGCCTGTCGATTTATTTGTCGTGAACAGACGTAAATTTCAAAACGGAAATGTTTCGCGAAACCGAAAACTCAATTAGTACTGCTCGAATAACTGTCATTGGTGAAGAAAACCGTTGACCAAAGACCAATTAGAAATGTTGAATTGGTAGAATACTACCAAAGACTGATTATGAACGCCGATAAAAATATCGTAAGCAAATAAAAATATATATTTTTAAAATGTAAATGAATCGATGCCAACAGTATTTTTTGCTTTTTGTTTTGGAATTCGATATTGATTTTTATATTTGATTTTCTTTGGATACGATTTTGAAACATAATAGTTGTATAAAGATTAGTATTCGAAGGAATTTTAAATCTCGCTTTAGTAAATTTAAAGAATTTAAAAAAGTAGCTAAAATAAATATACTTTCAACAACAAGTTGAATCAAATACAAGAATCCATGAGTAAATCTCTTTTGTAATAGAGCATGCTTAAATAATATAGTTTTTGTACTTTTGCTGTTACTATTAGAGATAACGTGGTATGTAAACATATCGATTCATTAATGCTTTCAAATTTTGCGTTTGATTATTTCATCTTATATCGGATTAAGTTCCCATTTTCTTTAACGTTATTTAATGTCATGGTTACTTTAATAACCGGAAATAAGAGTTATCAAATACAGAAATTTATCTTGAGTTTTTAAACATATAGGTTTAGCGCGGAATAATTATTTACAACCAAAATATTGCATTTACAACAAATTATCTTCTATCTGATGCGATATAGAGATGCCAAATTACTTTGTAGTCATTATGAAATTATTCTGACTAACTTGAACACTATAAAGAGGTTTCATTATAAATAAGTATCGTTATAGGGAGTTGATGTAATAGCAGATACATTTGGTTTAACAAAAGCATCCACTATTTTGTTGATTTTGACTTCTTGATAATGTACTTCGGGACATTAGCCAACGTTTCATTTGAAAGAATCTGCAAAGTTATTTCCTATACGACTTGATATTCTGGTGTTTTTATTAGACGCATCAACTGATCCAGAGTCACCTAACGACTTTAACAATATCTTTGTGACCAGGACTTATTACGAGATTGAACAGTATGGAATAAAGGTACCATTTGTTAATTGAACAATTGTTTCATTTTGCACTGTTCCTAAGTACAGATAAAAGCAGGAAAATTGCAAATATAGCTTTTTAAAACACATTTTAGGTTTTCTGTTTTGTTTAATATTTGTAATTATTGACATTGATAAGTTTATAAAAAATAGATGAGGTAAAGATTATACATGTAATAAAAAAACAATGCCTTGTTTTCCATATACATACAAAAAAGCTAACCAGTAATAATTATAAGGAATCGAAACATTCACAAGTCGGAAGTTAACTTCGTGCAAAATTAACAATAAAGATCATCTAGAATAGATAATAAATGTACCGGACAGTGTTGGAAATTCAAATTTTTGCGAACATATAATGTTCACGTGAAAATAAATAATGTTCACAAATGTGAACATATATTTTATAAGTCATGAAGTTATGCTAAATAAAACTTTATTTATCATTAAATATAAAAATTTAGCTATTGAATTTACGTGAAGTACTTGCCCAATTATCATCATTCTACTATGGCATTAGAAAGTATAAGTGTGAGAATAAAACAATACTTTTGTCTGAATCAGGATAAAGAATAGAAATCAGAGTTTTACAATATAATTCTTTTCATGCATTAAAAAATTTGAGAGACCAAAATTTTTAAGAATTATATTAATCAAAATAAATATTTTGATTTAAATAATAATTTTGTCAAATATATTTACATATTTTCCATGCCATAATATTTTGCAATAATAAAAATTTGTTATTCTTACAATCAAAGATTTTTTTGGCATATTTTGAGAATCAAAAATACAAAATGCATCCAAAATTTCACAATCAGGAAATCATTTATAAAGATTTTCAATTACAGCAATGGCAAATTGTCTTATAAAATAGAAATATGACTTTAAGAAGATCTTCTGCTTGAAGGTAAGCATATAAGACATACCAGAAATCTGTGCCAGGTTTTGTTGATCATTAGTCAGATGTGATGTCTAATCATCAGTTCAGATTATTAGTCGCACTAAATTTTATATATATGTATTTATTAATCAATCATTTTTCAAAATAAAATTAAACATGAGAAATGATAAGTGTTCATTAAGATCATATTGAATAATGTATTATTTGTGAAGTTAAGAATGTTTAAAGTGCCACTTAATATCATATTCTTGTCAAGAAATATTATTATAATAACTCACTCAACACACTTCAAGCCAAAATAAGGGAATTCCATCAATATACTTCAAGTCAAAGTAAGCAAATCTCATAATAACTCACTCAATATACAAGTTCAAGCTAAATTAAGCAAATTTGCAATAAACAAGACATTATCTAATTTTATCGTAGCTATATTTTCACTAAACTATAATTATTTTTCTTTTGAAATTCAATAACTTTTACTATGTGTTATGGAAGAAGATTTTTTAATTAATAATTTTAAAGTAGATTTTTTTGTGAATATCAATAATATTAAAAATATATAGTAATAGTTTGCTAAATTTGAGAAATTATTAAGAATAATAATATCTAAAACAAAAGATTATCAAGTTATAGAAAAAAAAATTATTTTTCAGGAACTATATCAATATATTTATAGTAATAAAGTAAAATAAAAACAGAAAAATTTTATATCAAAAAGATCTTATTTATCATGAGTCAGAAATACTAAATATACAATGACTATTCATTTTTGACTTGAATATTGACATCTCCAAATAACTTATTTACTTGAAGTTAATATTAAATTTACTTATAATTATGTTATGTATTGTGCAGAATCTCTCAGCTTCCAGTAAGTTAAAGATAATATTTACAATAAAGATATGCAACTATTTCATAATAAATATCACTAGCATTAGTCATATATACTTATAAAGATAATTTGTATTTAAGTGCAAATACTAATCACAAACTTATATAACTTTTGGCTAATTATACATATAATTCTAATTACAACTATATCTCAAACTAATTTAAATAATATCATAATAGAAAACTCAGAAAAAAGAATAATATATTGATTTTTAAAGACTTATAGATAAAATTAGTACTTATAATATCTCTGAATTTGATTATATTACTCTTTAAGTATATGACTCAAGTTCAGAATAAGTTCTTATTTTTTGTATAATGACAAATTTAATATGTTAAATTCATGAAAAAATTTGATAAGTGAAAGAGCTTTATTATATAAATATATTAGCTTTCTTCAAGCTATTAAATATATTAATTATTTTATTTTATATAAGTTATTTAGTAGATATACTATCTCTCAGTCTTTTTATGATATTTAATAAACTAGAAATTACTCTTGAGAAGAAAATAAATATGCTAAAAACTCTTCTTTTATAATATATTTTCTTTGATTATATTCTGATATTGATCTAATAGTCTTTTTAACAGATGATTCAAGTACAAAATGAAATGCATTAGAGATTTATTAGCCAAAATTAATATAATTTCTATATATTTTTCATATTCTTTAAGCATTTTGATATTATTTATATTATGCTAAATACTATATTAATAAAAATCATTATATATCTATTATGAAAATAATAAAGAAAATTTTATATACAAAAATTAAAATTGAAATAATAAAGTATTATCATAATTTAAAAGCTAATTATTATTCTATATATCTATTATTATAAAAATATTTTAAGCTATTTTGAAATTGATAATAATTTTGAGTAATATTATTTCATTTTAATTTTCTTTTACATGATAATAATACAAATAACTATATAAAGTATAGCTTTAGATTACTTAAAGATATTATATTTTTATATACTCAAACATAAAATATCATTCAAGTATTTTACTTTATAATTATAAATATAGATCACTTTTATAAATACTATTTATTAGAAATTACAAATAAATATTCTGGTTATCTTTAAATTGCTAAGCAATTTTTATGTTCAAATTGAGAGATAATTAATATATTAGAAATCTAATAAATAAAAGTATATATTAAATATTTGATTTTAAGTTAATAGAAGAATTTTGAATTATTTTATATTATTAATATAAAAATTAGTATATATACTATTCTATTGGATTATCTGAAACACTATGTAAATATTAAGATGCTGTAGTTATGAAATTTTATATCAGATCATTAAACTTTATTCTATTTTTAACTTCTGATAATTATTTTAATTATATATATATTATATTAATAAGTTCTAGTTACTTTTTTTCTTTTATTTATCTAAATCTAATACTTTTTTTAGAAATTATTTCTGAAAATCTTTCCTTTTATATATTATTATATTCTTAATATAGTAAGTTTAGTTTTTTTATTTTTATTTAACTTAATAATTTTTTAGAAATTATTTTTGAGAATTATTCTTTTTATATACTATATATATATATACTTTATTAATTATAATTTAAATTCAATTATTTCTTATAAAATCTAAAATAAAATCCAAAACTCTCATAATATTATTTAAAAGTTATAATCTAATAAAACAGTTTTGAAAAATAGATATATTTACTTTAAGTTTATTTTTTATTTATTATTTTAATTAACTATTTTTTTAATTAAATTTGATATAGTATATAAAGATAATTTTATATCTTTTGAATTTTTTATTGAGATAATTAAAAATAATCACAAAAATAATAATTTAAATCTTTTTATTATTCTTAATGCTGTAAGTTCACTAAGCAATATAATGCAGCAAAAGCCATATTTAATTCATAATTAGTATCTTTTTTCTATAATATCAATCATGATATTAATTCTTATACTTATATTAAAAGTGATATAAAAATTTATATATATATTGAATTAGTAAAATACTGAAAAATAGCAGGATCTAGTAATATAAAATAAAAACTTTCTGATTATATAAAAAAAGAAAATAGTGATTTATTTGCTAATTTAGCATGAAAAATTCAGAAAGTTAACAAAAAAGAACATAATCTAGATCAAAATATTAATAAAAATTAATTGAATTAATAGATTTATATAATATATTAAATTTTATATTGGCTTCTTATTATTATTATTTGACTATTATCTTATTAAAATAGTTTATTTATAAATAGTAATACTTTAAATATTCTTAATCTCACAAATAATACATTATTTAATATGATCTTAATGAACACTTATCATTTTTTGTGTTTAATTTTACATTAAAAAATAATTAATCAATAAATATATATATACAAAATTTAGTATAGCTAATAATCTGAACTGATAATCAAATATCATATTTGACTATGATTAACAAAATCTGATACAGATTTCTAATATGCACATATAAGTAATAACTTCAAGTTGGCTCAGAATTTTCAGTTCCAATAAAGCTTTTAGCAATCATTTGAATAGTAATTATTATTTGTATTTTAACTTTCATAAGAGAGATATAGTATAATCTACATAAAATGATAATGTTAATTATTATAAATATCTAAGCCAAAAATTTATTGTAAAATAAATGTTTGATCAATTGAGTCATATAATGATTGAACTATTTTGTCCATACAATAGTCAAGTGATAAAGCATTGACTGCTGAATCAAGTATGCAATGTAAATTTGATATAGCTTTGAATAAAAAAAGCCAGCATGTTCTGATAATATATAATAGATACAAATCAGGATCATCCAACCATTTTTCTATTATTTTCAAGATTTATATTTAACCATAAGAGCAGCTGAAATATGCATAACAATTGCTAGTGAGTTTATTGAATTCATGTATATATAGAATATTTTCAGCAGAATCAGTAGCATCTTTATATACAAGAACCAAACAATGTGATAGATAATATATTGCAATAAAGATACCCTATTTTAATAATATAAATTAGATCAGTTCAAAATTTAATAAATATATTAAAATTAAAAAATTAATTGGTTGCTTAATATAACTAATGCTCTATCACTGTCAAAATAACCAATGTTGAGATTGTATGATTTTTAACTTTGAAAAATTCATTCAATTCTTTTATAATGCCATTGGCAATACAATTCGATTTATTTAACAAATTGATATACTGGAATATTAGAAACAACATTTTTAGATAAAATAGCCAAAGATTTTTGTTTTTCATAATAATATTACTTTCATCAATCATCAAATTCCATACTGGTGTTTTTTGAATTTCATGACAAATGCCTCTTCAATAACTCTTCCAATTGCATCAATAATTCTTTTCCTTGCATGATTATTAGCATATGAATCATATTCATTCCACTACTCGTGATATTGAAGGATTTTTTAAAATACTGACTATCAAAGATACATACAATTCATAGCACATTGAATTTGTTGTTCGATAAGATTGTAGAGATCAGTAATTGTATCTGTAGTGTTATTGTGCTAAATTAGTCGATACATATAATCATATTATGAATAACACAAAGTTTATTAGCTCCAAACTGTTTTGTAAAACTGATAAACAGATTTGATTAAGCTTCTGGATGCGTTTTCAGGATTTTCTGATAATCTTCATTTTCAAGATGACGTTTGAGTGATTGTTCTTTAAAATTATCACATCCAGTTACAAATATGTTATTAGTACATTTTGCAGCTTCGCACCACTGATAAACATGAGTTTTTTGTTTTCTTTTTCCTTGTTCTGTAACCAGGGATATGTAATCAGCCAAGTCAGATTGATCTTAAGATTTTCTCATAATAAATGAGGCGATTTAGGCTGGGATTCTTCATTATTATCTAACAGATAATTTGTCTTACTTTCTTCTCCATTTTTATCATATGTTAATTTGTATCACATTTTCACTTGTGCTGCAAAAATAAAAGGATTTGTAGATGTAAGTTGAGCAACTTCTTTATCTTTACGTGACATTTTTAGATAAAAAATCAAGAAAGCATACCAGTATATAATGACGACGAACATGATAACTAATGTTTAGTAATGATTGCAGCGAGGTTGCAAATACGTATATAAGCGTAAAATAACTCCTCGAATACATATGCGTAAATGTTGCAAATATGTTTACCGAGTTGCACACATTTCTTTTAAAATCTAAAAAAATATCAATTACACTTTTGCAATTATTACAAGGAGAATCAAATAAATACTCTACGTACATGATACAGTATCTCGATTGGTTATGCCTGTATGATAAAGTTTCATTGTATACAAAGAATTGTACATGTACATATATTGAGAATATAAAATTTGTCATGTTATACAAGTAATTTGAATCTCATTGAAACGGTTCTAGAGATATTCTTCGTTGCAAGAAACTAATTGCAACTTGCATTCGCCCATGTATTCGCATTATTAAACAAATTTAAATTCTAACTTTCTATTCGCCAAATATTTAGAAGATTATGAATTCCTATTATAGAATTATGTAAAATTCAGATTACAAGATAACTAAACTAATATTGAAACAAGATAATAGCTTAGACAAACTAACATACAGTGCTCCGCAGAAGTATCCGACCCTCCCCCCTCCCAACTTTTCGTAGATCATGTATAATGCACCAAATTTTTCCGAGCACAAAGAACATTACAAATGCTGATCATGATACCTTTTATAGCTTCTATATTGGGTATTGTATATTCATAAATTTTCAGGTCCCAAAAATAATCAGCTATTTCATAACACACATCTCAATATCCAATAATCTAATTTTTGACGTCCAGTGACCCGATTTGAACAAAAATAATATTGTTTATTTGTCTCGATTAGACGAATCAAATGGTCGTATTTTTGTTCAAATCAGGTCACTGGACGTCGAAATATTGCGTCTTAAAGTAGCAGATTCATTTTTTTAACACTAACCAAAATGAATCGGTCAATTTAGGACGTAATATCTTGACGCCCAGTGATCCGATTCGAACAAAAATAATACTATTTAATTCGTCTTGACTAGACAAATCGAATGGTATTATTTTTGTCCGAATCGGATCACTGGAGGTCAAGATACTACGTCCTAAATCGACCGATTCATTTTTTTGGCGATCAATTTCTAATGAAAATTGATCGACAGATATGAATCGTTCAACGTCTAGTGGTCCAATTTGAGCGAAAATACCACCATTCGATTTGCCTAGATTAGGCAAATTGTATGTATTATTTCTCACTCACTAGACATTAAGATATCATGTCCTAATTCGACCGATTTACTGTATTTGGGCATGAAAGTTTATGAACATACCGACCAATCTATAAAAGGTATCATGATCAGCATTTGCAATGCTCGGTATATTACACATGATCTATGGAAAATTAGAAGGGGTCGGATACTTTTGCGGTTGACTGTAAATTAATAAAAATATGTATTTAGAAAAATATGCAATAAGTATATAAATCTTATTATAAGTTCGTTATTGTAAAAAACCTGAAAATATGCATTTAAAGACGTATGGTTGAATTTTAAATTCAATTTAGAAAATTTTAAATTCACAAAAATATAAAATATTTCAGTTGTCACTGTAATTTCCGTATGAAATCCATACAAACATCTTATGATTATTCATATTCAATTAAATTTTCTTTATATAGAACTTTATGCACATATCTACAATTATAAATATAATTTTTATTACTTCATATAATTAATTAGACATATACTGTATTCTAAAAAAAGTTTGCCATGTCATATGTAAATATTACCAAAATAAACTATCCCCATGTTAAGCCCAAATTCGGGTGCAAAAAGTATATGTAAGTTTATCCCGAAATAAGCTACCTTTTTTGCACGATTTATTAAGTTTACGTATACTTTTCGCACTCTGTTTTGAGCTGAAATATGAGTGCAGTTTATTTTCGAATTTCTAAGGTATATTGTTTTTGTTTTTTAAATAAAATAATAAAATACAACTGTAGAAACACTTAAAATTCGTGTAGTTAAAATTATATAAATACTTTAGTATAAAAAACTTTAATCGAAGGATAACTTAATTGAAACAAGCGGGCTATATTATCAGAATGTTATTTT